>JAABOM020069748.1:0-37595 GCA_011800125.2 Solanum clarkiae | reverse complement strand
CCCAAATAATTTTTTTCCAAATTGGACCAATTGAGGATTTACGATTTTTAATTCCCAAGAATAATTAAAACAAATTCTACTTGATTTAAATCTTAAAATAAATACTTAAATCCCAAATTGTTCAAAATCTCCAATATTCGTCCAAAATTCACTAGTATTCCCAATATTCAAAATTACAGGTTCTAACATTTTAAATTCAAGTTAAAGTGAGGAGTCACTTGGGATGGGAGGAGGATGACTTTGAAGCTTTATTTAATTATGTTATTGTATTTTAATTTTTTTTTGCAAAAATGATGTAATAAAATATAGTGAAAATCAGGGTTACTATTGATTGTGGGCCGGGAATTACGTTCTATATGTTATCATTTTAATTTTTTTAATTTTATTTTTGTTCTTTTAAACAAGATTTCACTAAATCTTTTCTTCTAAAAAATCATTGTCTAGACTTTTTCCAAACTTGAGCTAGACAATGCGAAAATGAAAATATTACCTCCTAATCAATAGTTAGTGAGGGTGCTAAGAGGAATTATGAGATCGAATTCCATTTTTTAAAATTAGCCGACGCGTCCCACGGAGTACCACCTATCCAATTTTTTGAAAAGGGAATTATGTGTATTTATATGTAAATACTTCTACGTGTATATTATATTATATTATATTAAATTTCACTCATTTTCTCAAACAAAAAATAAATAAATATTATTTTTAAAGACGATCTCAAATAAAAAATATTTCTAGGGAAGGAGCTATGATAAATAAATATCATAGTTTCGTACCCACAAAGAAACAAATATTTTTTTTGAAAAACCTTTTTTAAAATCTCTCTCTTGAAAAAAAATCTTCATGAAGTATTTTATTTTTTGGGTAGTTTATATTATTCACATTAATTATATTGCATGATTTGTTTGTTTTTCTTACCAATATTATTTGCTCTCACTAATTTTTATAATGACATAAAATAAGATTTATGTGTTCACTTAGATTAACAAGATAATAAAAAATAGTTTTTCGTGTTATAATATGATCACTTAGGTCTTAGTTGAAATAAAGAATAAAATTTTGTGTTGTATAATTACTTGATCACTTACTTAAATTAATAATCAAGTTTCTTTATTAATATTATTTAATCAAGTCAATTTGATGTATTACCTAGAATTAATCACTTGATCAGTTACTTTTATTTCATCACCTATTTGACCAAATAAAATCAAATAAAAATAATTTATCACTGAGCATTAATTTAGGATTTTTAAAATAAGAGACCCTACTTGTGATTTGCAACCCCACATAAGGCATGAGATATGGCCGGGACCCGCACTTGCGGACCTCAAAGGGTGCTTAAACCTTCCCTTTGAGGTAATTTGAGCCCTTACCCGATCTCTAGTGACTTAAACTTCAATCTAGATTTAGGTTAAAAATGGTGTCCTAATGCACTCGAACATTATGTGGTGACTCTTCGAATTTTTAAAAATCCCAAAAGAATCATTGCCATGACGTAATCTAGGTTCCTGTCTTTTCGCGACAAAAAATGGAACGTGACAGATACATGGTATAACTTTGACATACATGCAGGGTTGGAGGTGAAACGCCCAAAAATGTTCTTCCAAAATGCCCATAATTGTAATTTCTATATATCTTAAAATCCGTGCGCGATATCAAAAATTCAACTTCATATTCTTGATCGGGGGCAAAATTGAATGGGGAATGGGTATAACACCGATTTTAGAAGACCCATAGCAAAAAATGATTTTCGCCAACTTTTCACAAAACAGTGGGCATCTGTGTTGGCTTCGCGACGCGGACCTGTAGCAGAGCAGTATTATCACTTTCTTAATTCTTCCTGCTTTAGCCTAAGGCATGGGGGTCTTGGACCCATTCCTATTTATGTGTAAAAACACATATACTTAACCATTTTTCAACTCTATATCACTCAAGATACTCTCAAAATCCTCTCCAAGACTTAACCAAATATTTCATCCAAAATCAAGTAGCTCAAGCTTAATTTTGAATCTCAAGAACTCCATTAAAGCTTCAAGTCTCCTTCAAGTTTACATCAAGAAAACCCAAGTTTATGGTATGTGGGTTTCATCCATTGAGTCCTTTCACCCATAGAGCCCAATCTTCATTTTTATGAAAATTGCATGTTTTCAAATTTTATTATTTATGGGTATCTTCTATTATCGATTATGAGTATAAATTTTGTTGGGGTTTTATGAAATGTTGATTTATTATACATGACTATTTCAAGCTTGTACTATGAATGAGTTTTGTCTATTGAGACTATGCATATTTTGAGCTATAAAATTATGATCTATTATGAGATTTGATGATGGATTTTAAGGTATCTTATATGAGGGTTTTACTATATGTTGGTGGGTTGATTTGCATTGAGTTTTTCATATTATTACACTTTTGAATTGCATGATTTTGAACAAGCATTATACGTCTACCAAGTATTTGATAAAATGTCTTAACAAGGATTCTTGAGTTATTGATAATCTATTACATGATTTATGAGTCAAGTGACTTTATGATGATTTTGGGCTTTCAAAATATATTGAATTCATGAAAATGTCTATGATATTGTAAATGCAGGATTAAGCCCTCTTCTAAAGATTTTACCTCTTGTGAGGCTTTGATGTTAATACAAGGGCAATGTTTGATGATGATCTATTCTTATGTTTTAAAGTAAGACTCACCATTAGAGGTCAAAAGATGTTTTAGAGCTACTCATGTCATGTTTTCATATTTCTTACAAATTGCTAAAGTATGATTATTTCCATTATTCCGTGGGATTGGGCTTAGCACTGATGGATGGAGGGTCTTCTCTCTTTCCTCAAACTATGTGCCAAAATAGAAGTATACTTTACCCTTGCTTTACTAGTGGATCCATTTAATGCACTTCTTAATAAAATCCACCTGAAATGGGATAGTTTCCCGTAAGGGGGTTGCTTCTCTGAAATGGGACAGGCTTATGTAAGGTGAAGTATGGTTTAGCTTGGCAAGTAGATCACCTCTTTACCAATGAGGGATAATCATCGAGATTTCAAGTTGTAGCTCACTTGGTCTTATACTTTGTCGGTTAAGGTCTCTTCCCATGTATGTATCATGTTCTAAGCAAGTTGAATGATTTATAAACATGTCCTACTTCAAGCATTGATCATGTATGCCATATTGAGATTATGCTCATCCTTTGCCTATTACTATGCATTTTGACTATATTGGCTTATGTCTTGTTGCATTGCATCCAACATACTTAGTATATTCAAACGTACTAATGCATACTTTATGCCTACATGATATCACCATGTAGGGACTGGAGCTCCTCTTGATCATCCTCCACGTGGCTAGTGAGATTATTTGAAGATAAGCCTGGTGAGTCCTCAAGTTCGGGGACACTATCTTCTTTTTCTTGCTATCTCCAAGACTTCTTTATGTTGAACATTTGAGATTATGAGGGTGAGCTCGGAAACTATCTTATCCCCCCCCCTCCATTCCAAGTTTAGGGGTGTTGTTGGAATATTACGATGTATTTATGCTTTTATGATATCAAAGACTTCCCTTAGTCCTGCTTCCCCTTTTTATATATCTCTTGTTATTGTTTACTTTGCTTTCATGACAAAAAATGTGTGATTGATATGCTGAGAGGCTTGTCTGGGTTCCTTCAGATTCCTATTTGTCGTGTCACGTCTAGGCCCTAGGCTTGGGTCATAAAAAAATTTGTATCAGAGCACTAGGTTGTTAATGGTCCTCAGAATCCAATACACCGCGTCGATTAGAGTCTTATTCATGGTTGTGAAGCATGCCATTACTATGAGTAAGAGGCTATGAGGAGTTTTAGGAAATGTTTCACTTCTTCATGATCTATATCATGCAGTAGAGCTAAGGCCCCTAAGGCTTATTACTGATCCTAACCATTGTATTTCAGAATATGTCTTAGGCTATTCAGAACGGTGACATTTCTAATGCTAATGTTTGCAATGCTCTATAGATAATTGCCAAAGCTATGACCACCCAACTTAACGAATCAGTGGGCACCCTCGAGAGCTCAAATGATAAGAGGGGGATGAAAAAGGCCAAGCGGGTCCGAGTAGAGGGTGCTTCATCTTCTACTAGACTATCGGTGCCTGAGTACCCAAAGAAAAGGACCCTTTTTGCCACTTGTCAAGGGTGTGGCAAGAAACACCAAGGGAGGTACTTAGCGGGGATTGCAGATTTCTTCAAGTGTGGTGGTGTTGGGCATAAGATAAGGGGTTGCCCGATGGCCTCAAAGGAAGGGATAAGATGGGTGCAATATGGAGGGAGGCTCCCATATTCTAATCCTAATGGCAATGGTGGAGTGACCCGTCGTAGGTGCCCGAAGTGTGGGAGAAATCATAGTGGCACATGTTGGAGGAACACGGGTGCATGCTTTTGATTTGGCAAGATAGACCACAAGGTTGTTGATTGTCCATATGCTCAAAGGAAAGTCAAGAGTGTTGGTGTTCAAGCCTCTCCTCCATGCCACAAATATGGGAAGTACCATTCGGGAGATTGTTTGACTGGTTCGGGTGCATGTTTTGAGTGTGGCCCAAAGGATTATAAGTCAAGACATTGTCCATGGATTACTAAGGATTATGAGGATGACTGTGGACGTTCTCAACCATACCCCTCTATGGGTCATTATACTTGGCATGGTGCTTCACAGGCATGTTAAAAGTTTTTGATTTTGATGTGTATGCATTGATAGACCTGGGTGCCACTCTTTTTTTTATTACTCTTTTTGTTGCCCAAAAGCTTCATGTTAGTACCGAATTGTTGTGTGAACTTTATGAAGTATCTACCCTTGTTGGCGAGTCCATTGTTGCTAAATGAGTCTATAGAAATAGTCCCATGTTCATAATGCAAAAAAGTCTTGCCTTGTGATTTTGTTGAATTAGACATGGTAGATTTTGATGTCATTCTTGGGATGAATTTGTTGCATGCATATTATGCATCTATTGATTGTAGAACCCATCAATTAAATTCCAATTCCCTAATGAGCCTGTCCTTGAGGTGGAAAATCATGATGTGGTGGTCAAGGGTAGATTCATTTCTTATCTTAAAGCCTGATAATTAATTTCTAAAGGTTGTCTTTATCATCTTGTTAGGGTTAGGGATGTTGAGTCCAAAGTCCTTCCTATTGAGTCGGTTCCAGTGATTCATGAGTTTCTTGATATCTTTCCCATGAGCTTCCCGGTGTCCCTCCCAAAAGGAAAATAGATTTTGGTACAAGCCTCCTTCCTGATACTCCCATTTTTATTTCCCCTTATCATATGGCCCTGACAGAGTTGAAGGAGTTGAAGGCACAATGACAAATTTGTTGGAAAAGGATTTATATAATGCCTAATAAATCATCTTGGGGTGTATCAGTGTTATTTGTGAAGAAAAAGGATGATTCTCTTATAATGTGCATTGATTACCAACAATTTAATAGAGTCACCATAAAGAACAAGTACCCTCTACCAAGGATTGATGACCTTTTTGATCAACTTCAAGGGGCTAGTCACTTTTTTAAGATTGATCTTCGGTCAAGGTATCACCAAGTGAAAGTAAGGGAGTCTGATGTTCCCAAGATGGCTTTCCAGACTACGTATGGGCACTTTGAGTTTGTGGTTATGTCCTTTGGGTTGACTAATGAACCGACTATATTTATGAATCTCATCAATAGGGTCTTTAAACCCTACCTTGACTAGTTTGTGGTGGTTTTTATTGATGATATCTTGATTTATTCCCATCAAGAGGAGTAGCTTGTGAATCACTTGAGGTTGGTGTTGCAAATCTTGAGGGAGTAGAGATATGAAAAATGTGCATTTTGGTTGAAAGAGGTCACTTTTCTAGGGCATGTGATGTCGGGTGATGGAATTAAGGTGGATACTAAGAAGATGGAGGTGATTAGAAATTGGCCTAGACCTTGACTCTATTGTACATTAGAAGTTTCTTGGGTTTGGCAGGTTATTACTGGAGGTTTGTAAATGATTTCTCTTCTATTGCTTCTCCTATGACTAAATTGACATAAAAGAAAGCGAAATTTGTATGGACCGATGACTGTGAAAAGAGTTTCCAATCTTTGAAAGATAAGCTTGTCTCCGCTCCTATCTTGGCTCTATCGGAAAGGTTGGAAGGATTTGTTGTATATTGTGATGCCTTAAGAATTGGTTTGGGGTGTGTTTTGATGCAAAATGGTGAGGTGATAGCATGTGCCTCTAGAAAACTTAAGGTGCATGAGAAGAGAAGAATTATCCCACCCATGATCTTGAATTGACGGCCATGGTATTTGCTTTGAAAATTTACCGACCACAGGAGTCTCATATGTGTTCACCCAAAATGATCTCAACTTGAGACAAAGAAGGTGTTTAGAGCTCCTTAAAGATTATGATATAAGTGCGTGATATCACCCTGGGAAGGCTAATATTGTGGTCGATTCTTTAAGTAGGTTCTCTATGGGTAGTCCAGCTCATGTTGATGATGGTGGCAAAGAGGTGGCTAAAGAGGTTCACCGGCTGGCTAGATTGGAGGTTAGGTTGGATGAAGTTGATAGTGGTGGCATAGTAGTTGTTAATGGTTCTAAATCTTCTTTGATTAAGGAGGTAAAGGCAAAACAAAATCTTGACCCTGCCTTGCCAGAGTTGAAGGCCTTAGTGAAAGATGGTAAAATGGAGGTTTTCTCCCAACGAGGAGATGGTACCTTAGGTACCAAGGTAGATTATGTGTGCCTAATATTGATGACTTAAGGGAGTTGATTTTGAGAGAGGCTTAGATTCATCCTAATCTATTCTTCCCGATTCCATGAGAATGGATAGAGACTATGGGAAGGTACCTTGGTGAGGTTGGTGAGATGGATTTGATTGTACTGAATTCAGTTACGGAAGCTTTGGAAAAGGTAAGTTGATGAGGGAAAGGTTGAAGACAGCTCAAAGTGGGCAAACTTCATATGTTGATGTGAGAAGGAGAGATCCTGAGTTTAAGGCTAGTGATTGGGTTTACTTGAAGGTCTCACCCATGAAGGGTGTGGTCCAATTTGGCAAGAAAGGGAATCTAAGACCAAGGTTTAGGGGTCCTTATAGGGTGTTGAGGAGGATTGGTAAGGTAGCCTACGAGTTGGAGTTTCCATTGATATGAGTATGTCCGGTCTTCCATGTACCTATATGGAGGAAGTGTATGGGTGACCCAAGTGCTATTGTGCCTTTCGATGTTGTCAGTGTTGTAGAAGATAATTTGACCTATGAGGAGGTCTTGATGGATATTTTGGATAGACAAGTGAAGATATTAAGGAACAAAGATGTTACAGCCGTCAAGGTCCTTTAGAGGAATCAACAAGTGGAAAGTGCCATATGGGAAGCCGAAGTGGACTTGAAGAAGCAATATTCGTACCTCTTTCATTCTACTCAATCTTAAGATAACAAATTAAGTCATGTCTCTGATTTTAAGTCCTAATTTTCAGCCCTTATATCATCTTGCATGCATTCATGTTCATGGTAACAAGTTTATGGTAATTTTTGACACTTATTTTGAGGCTTTTTGAAAATTATGTTTAAATGCATTTGTCACATTCATGTTAGGTTGAAATCTTCATGATTACTTCTCTTATGTACATTTCTTTGACATTCGGGGATGAATGTTCCCAAGGGGGAGATATTGAAACGCCCCAAAATGTGCTTTGAAAATGCCAATAATCGTAATCTCCATATATCTCAAAATTCAGGCGCGATATAAAAAATCTGACTTCATATTCTTGATCTGGGGGAAAAATTGAGTGGGAATAGGGTATAACCCAATTTTAGAAGACCCGCAGTGAAAAATGATTTTCACCAACTTCTCACAAAATAGTGGGCATCCGTGTTGGCTCAGCGACACGGACCTATCGCAGATCACTGTTATCACTACCTTAATTTTTCCTGTTTCAGCTTATGACATTATGTTCTTGGGCCTATGCCTAGTTATGCGTAAAAACAGTTATACTTAGTTATTTTTCAACTCTCTATCACTCAAGACACTCTCAGAACCCTCTCCAAGACTTAACCAAATATTTCATCAAAAATCAAGTGTCTCAATCTTAATTCTGGATCTCAAGAATTCATTCAAGCTTCAAATCTCCTTCAAGTTTACATCAAGAAAACTCAAGTTTAAGGTATGTGGATTTCATCCATTGGTCCTTTCATCGATGGAGCCCAATCTCCATTTTTATGAAAGTTGCATATTTTCAAGTTATATTACCTATGAGTATCTTCTATTATGGTTTATGAGTATAAATTATATTGGGGTTTTATAAAATATTAATTTATTATATATGACTATCTATTTCAAGCTTGTACTATGAATGGGTTTTGTCTATTGAGATTGCGCATATTTTGAGCTATAAAACTATGATCTATTATGAGATTTGATGATGGATTTCAAGGTATCCTATATGAGGGTTTTACTATATATTGGTGGATTGATTTGCATTCATTTTTTTCATATTATTACACTCTTGAATTGCATGATTTTGAACAAGCATTATACGCCTACCAAGTGTTTGATAAAATGTCTTGACAAGGATTCTTGAGATATTGATGATCTATTGTATGATTTATGAGTCAAGTGACTTTATGATCATTTTGGTATTTCAAAATGTATTGAATTCATCAAAACGTGTATGATGTTGTAAATGCCGGATTAGGCCCTTTTCAAAAGATTTTACCTCTTGTGAGCCTTTGATGTTAATGTGAGGGTAATGTTTGATGATGATCTATTATTATGTTTTAAAATTAGGCTCACCACTAGAGGTCAAAAATGTTTTAGGGCTAGTGATTTCAAGTTTCCATGTTTCTTACAAATTGCTAAAGTGTGATTATTTTAATTGTTCCATGGGATTAGACTTAGCACAGATAAATGGAGGGTTTTCTCTCTTTCCTCAAACTTGTGACAACATAGGAATATACTTTACCCTTGCTTTACTAGTGGATCCATTTAGTGCAGTTCTTGATGAAATCCACCCTGAAATGGAACAGGTTCCCGCAAGGGGGATTGCTTCTCTGAAATGGGACAGACTCTCGTAAGGTGAAGTATGGTTTAGCTTGGTAAGTAGACCACCTCTTTACCGATAAAGGGTAATAATCGAGATTCCAAGTTGTAGCTAACTTGGTCTTATTCTTTGTCGGTTAAGGTCACTTCCCACATATGTATCATGTTCTAAGCAAGTTGAATGATTTATAAACATGTCTTACTTCAAGCATTGATCATGCATGCCATATTGACATTATGCTCATCCATTTGCCTATTACTATGCATTTTGACTATATTGGCTTATGTCTTGCTGCATTGCATCCAACATACTTAGTACATTCAAACATACTAATGCATACTTTATGCCTATATGATATCACCATGTAGGGACCATAGTTCCTCTTGATCATCCTCCACATGGCTAGTGAGATAATTCGAAGATAAGCTTGTTGAGTCCTCAAGTTCAGGGACACTATCTACTTTCTCTTGCTATCTCTAAGACTTCTTTATGTTGAACATTTGGCATTATGAGGGTGAGCCCAAAGAGTGTCTTGGCCCCTGCTCCATTTCATGATTAGAGGTATTGTTGGAATATTATGATGTATTTATACTTTTATGATATCAAAGACTTCCCTTAGTCCCACTTTCCCTTTTCATATATGTCTTGTTATCGTTTACTTTGCTTCCGCAACCAAAGATGTGTAATTGATATGCTCAGAGGCTTGTTTAGGTCCCTTTAGGTTCTCATTTCCATGTCATGTTTAGGCCTTCGGCTTGGATCATGACAGGAGCCCTAAGGAAAAAGGCATTAAAGATATTGATAGGGGATCCGCGGAATCATATGCTCAATTGTCAGGTTATTTATACATATTGAAGGAAACTTACCCGGAATCTATTATAAGATTGAAGAGAAAGGAAGATAATAGATTTTTATATGCTTTTGGTATGTTAGAGGCATCTAATAGAGGTTGGGAGTATTGTAGGCCAATCATAGTTGTTGATGGGGTAACCTTGAGAAGTGCATATCATGGGACTATTCTGATTGCAAGCACAATGGATCCTGGAGGTATGAAAAATATATATTATTGTTGTATAATTATAGTATATAATTTGTATATTCACTGATTTATATAATTTATATGTTTTTATTATATAATTAGAGTATATAATTTATATATTAATTGATTATAAATTATGTTATGTATCTTAAAGTATTTTTTTCTAACAACACATGTAGCACACTTTCACTTGCCTATGTTATAGTCAATTCAGAAAATGATGCTTCCTGGACTTGGTTCTTTGAATAGTTTAGGGAAGCATTTGGTGAAAGAGAAAATATGTGTTTTGTGTCTGATAGAAATGAGAGCATATGGAACAACATTGCAAGGGTGTATCTTGGGGTTGAACATTATGCATGATTTTGTCATTTGTGGTGCAACATCTTAAAGAATTTTCATAGAAATGTTGAGGATTTGAGGAAGCCTTTTTTTTTTTTTTTTTTTTTTTTTTTTTTGCAATGGCAAAATCATATACACTTCAATAATTTGAAGAGTTAATAGGAAGAGTTGACATAATTGATAGGAGAATACGACCTTATTTGTTTGAAGCTGAATATGCAAAGTGGTCAAAAGGTCACTCAAGTGTTAGCCATGTGTGGACATTGACTTCAAACATAGTTGAATCAATTAGTAATATAAATTGATTAGCACGAAGACTTCTAGTTGTATCACTGCTAGATTTTATGAGGATAATGATTCAAATATAGGATGCGAGGCACAATAGTGAGGCTGAGAAGACTACTACAGATCTGGCAAAGAAGTCACTACTAAACTAAATGAAAATGCTGAATTCTCTAATCGTATGATTGTGTGAACCATTTAAGCAACATTTTGAATATATCACTGAAATGTGGTTAATTGTTTTTAAGGTAATACTATCAATAAAATTTTTGCTTAGTGTTTCTGATGGAGCAAAGCATTACATAGTGTGTATAAGGAGCAGAAAATGTAGTTGTGGGCGATTTCAACTTAACAGGATCCCACGTGGATATGCAATTGCTGTTCTTAGATACAGGAGCTTACATGAACAAGATTATTGCTCCTAATATGACGACACCAATAGTTTTTGAGACCTATATGCAATTCTTGTTGAGCCTCTTCTATGTGAAAGTATATGAGATATACTAAAATATGCGGCAGAGCCTAAACTATTGCCCCTTGATTATAAAAGAAAGGTAGGGAGACCTCCTAGCATACGATGGAAGGGGTTTACCAATGTTAAATTTAAGAGGTTAAAAGTTACATGCAACACACATGGTAAGGAGGGGCACAATTGGAAAACATGTTCAAATTATCCTTCCGAAAAATAGTTTCAGTTTTTTAGTATTTTTATTGTTTATTTTGTTGTTTCAAATGTTTTTTTCTTAGAGTTGTTTTTACACTTTCAATGGAATAAGATTTTCTTTTATGTTTAATTTTATGCTCTCCTTTTTATGCCAAATTTAGCACACCTTGGTTAATAGCTACGTAGTGAAAAATATTTTGTATGTCTGAATATTTTTAATATAAATTTCGGAGATATTTGTAACATCTTGTGAAATTATTGAAATGCTCCTAGAATAGAATCGTGTGTATAACGCGTCTTTCCAAGATACAATGGAAATTCTAAGAATGAATTGAGATTAACATGAAAAATTGAGTGGGAAAATGGCTTCGACCCGATTTTAGAGAAACTGGATCAAAAAATAATTTTTTGTAATTAAATTCGAGAAAGTTTGAGTGTGCGCCCATGGCGTGACGTGCCTGGGGAACTGACTTACACTTGAGAATTTTCTTCAATTTTCCGGAAAGGACGAACTTTGAGAAATTTCGCAAAATACATATATTCGCGCCCCTGGCGTGATGCGGACATGGTGTTGTGGGATGCAAATTATCTTTTTTATTATGAGAAGGGTCTTTTGGTCATTCTCCAACCTATCCTAGGTCCCAAAAACGTGTTTAAGGATTATTTTTTTCAGATTGAGGGTTTCAAAATCCATTTTTATTCAATTTCTAAGAAAAGAAACTTAAGGGAGAAAGCTTGAAGCCTTGAGTTGGGGATCCAATAGTGGCAAGAAACTTGCACCATTCTTCACTCAAGCTATGTAAGTCTACCCAAAACATGAGATTGTTTTCCCATGTGCCCCATTGATGTAGTAAATTGATAGTTGGATATGTTAAGCCCTATCAGGGGTACTTTATTGAAATTTATTCTCTCTCTCTCTCTCTCTCTCTCTATATATATATATATATATATATATATATATATATATATATATGTAGAGAGAAAGAGAGAGAGAGAGAGTCTTGAATTGATGATCATCACAACTTGAATTATTGCTTAAATGACTTTTTTGAATTGTTATATAAAATCCTACATGATTTTTTCTTGCTAAGGATTACAAGAATGAACTAAGGGGTTGATGTCTAGAGTCTTGATGATATAAATGTGCTTGTTGTTGTGGTTCTGGTCCTAAATTGAGTGTGTTAATGATTATGTTTATGAGATTGATATCTCTAGAGTCTTAAAGAGGTTGAATTTAATATTAAAAGAATGTTCTTAAGTTCTTGAACTGATATATAACGAGATGAGTTGATATTCCTTGTCCAAGAGAGACTAGATGGTGAGAAATCTTGATGTTTGATGTCTATGAGCATATTGAGTCCTGAGAGGAGTATTGAGAACCGAATTACTAAGAGTGAGTTCCACTCACACTCATTAGCTACGTGGCCAGCGCAGGAGAGGATTGGACCGTGAAAACGGATGTTTCCTTAGTCCCGAAGGAGGAGTTGATAGAATTATGTATCCACTAATAGACACATCCTCTACCCCGGCAAGGTACTGGATGGATGTGGCAATGAAATCTCTTCATTGTATCATCACCAGCTGTCACGACCTAAACCTAGGGCCTAGACATGACATGACAAATGGGGAACCCGAAGGGACCCCAAACAAGCCTCTTAGCATATCATACACACATCCTTGGTCGCGGAAGTCAAAATCGGGATAAAGGGACTAAGGGAATCCTTTGATATAATAAAACATACGGAGTCAAGCTCATAGCATAGATACATCATAGTATTCAAACAACACCTCTAAACTTAGAATAGAGCGGGGGACACGACATTTTCTGGCTCACCCTCATAATTGTCAATTATCAACATAAAGAAATTTTAGAAATAATAAGAGAAAATAGATGGTGTCCTCGAACTTGAGGACTCACCAAGCTTATCTTCAAGATGTCAAGCTAGTCCAAAGGAGGAGGATAGTCAAATGGAGCTCTGGTCCCTACATAGTAACATCATGTAGGCATAGAGTATACGTTAATATGTTTGAATGTACTAAGTATATAGGATGCAATGCAACAGGAGATAGACAATATATGCAAAATGCAATATCATAAGCAATGCATAACATAATAATAATATGACATGTATGAATGATGCTTAAAGTAAAACATGGTTATATCTAACATACTACATGTGTAGAAAGAGACCATCTTCATAAACCAAGCAAACTTAGTACTTGGAATCCAAGGTAGACCACCCCTTAGAAGTGATTGAGGAATCAACCCCTCAATTGGTTGATGGACATGACCACCCTCCATCAGAAGTAATTGAGGTATCAACCCCTCAATTGGTTGATGGCTTATCACCCCCAATCGAGGCGATTGAGGTATCATTGTCTCAATTGGTTGACGACATGACCACCCCCATCCCAAGTGATTGAGGAATTAACCCCCTGATTGGTTGATGACATAACCACCCCCGTACCAAGTGATTGAGGAATCAACCCCCTTATTGGTTAATGGGTATACCACCCCCATCAAGATGGTTAAGGCAATTTACCCCTCCTCAACTAGGTATGGTCACTCACAACACTATAAGTACGTTTCATGGAAACAACTCATATAAACATTCCTTTCATCCTTATAAAGTCATTCAAGTCATAGGTCATACAATAGATCATCAATAGCTCAAGAATCCAAAATCGAATATTTTATCAAACACTTGGTAGGTGTAATGCTAGTACAAAACCATACAATTCAAGAGTGAAATCATGCAAGAAAACTTGAAGTAAATCAACCCACTAACACTTGGTAATAGCCTCATGCAATATAGATCAAAACCTTTCATCAAATCTCAAGATAGATCATAGATTCATAGCTCAAAACATGCTTAAACAGTTACACTTTTATGAAACCCCAATGTAATTCATAGTCAAATCCATAATAAGTAAGACCCATAAGTAAATCAACTTAGAAACATGCAATTTATGTAAAAAAAGAAGCTTGAGCACCATGGGTGAATAAATCCAATGGTTGAAACTCACATACCTTAGTTTTGGAGGTTTTCTCGAAGAAGATTTGAATGGAGACTTGAAGCTTGAATGAAATCTTTAGATCCGGAATGAGATTTGGCACTTGAAATTTTGGATGAAATATTTGTCTAAGTGTTTGAGAGAGTATTGGGGAATGTCTTGTATGATATGAAGGTGAAGTATTGCTAGGTGTAGATATATTTACACATAGGAAAGCTTAAGCCTAAGATCCAGAGGCCTTGGACCGCAATAACAAAACTGGAAAAAATTAACACTGGACCGCAACGGCGGTGCATCGGGGTACCAACGAGGATCGTAACTGGAATTTCAAAATTTTCGGAATTCATTTTTCGCTACGGGACCTCTAAAATTCAGGTTATACCGATTTCCTACTCATTTTTTCCCCTAAACAAGAATTTGAAGTCGAATTTTTGATATCATGTATGAATTATGAGATATACAAAAATTACGATTATGAGCATTTCCGAGGCACATTTTTGGCACTTTTCGAGGTCATTTCAATATCTCCCCCTTGGAAACATTCGTCCTCGAATATCAAAGAAATGTATATAAAAGAAGTAAGCAAGATAATTCTATCTCCCCCTTGGAAACATTCGTCCCCGAATGTCAAAGAAATGTATATAAAAGAAGTAAGCAAGATAATTCCGGCCCACACAACAATGCAACAATGTACTTAAACAACATTTCAAAAATCTTAACATAAGTGTCAAAATCACCATGAACTTGTCAATTTAAATGAATGTATGCAAATGACATGAGGGTTGAAACTTAAAACTTGAAATCATGTAGGGGACTTAGATTAGTACTTTAGGCGGGTAGAATAGAAGAGATAGGGATATCGCTTTTGCATGTACGCTTCGGCCTCTCGATCTAGCACTTTCGACTTGTTGATTCCTCCAACGGACCTTAATGGAAGCCACATCTTTGTTCGTCAACCTCTTTACTTGTCTATCCAAGATATCTACTGACACCTCTTCATAAGTCGAGTTGTCTTCAACAAAACACACAACCTCTAATGGGACAATAGCATTCGGGTCACCTACACATTTCCTCAACATAGACACATGAAAGACCAGATGAACCAAGTCCATTTCACTAGGAAACTCTAACTCTTAGGCCACCTTACCAAGCTTTCTCAACACACTATAAGGACCCACAAATCTTGAACTCAATTTACCCTTCTTACCACAATGATCCACACCCTTCATTGGTGAAACCTTCAAATAGACTCAATCTCCAACTTTAAATTCAAGATCTCTTCTCCTCACATTGACATAAGACCTTTGACGACTTTAGGATGTTTCCAAACTTTCTCTAATCAACCGCACTTTCTCTAAGGCCTCCATCACCAAATTCGGACCTAACAAAGCCATCTCTCCCACTTTAAACCACCCAACTTGATATAAATTTAGCAATGGTTTCCTTCATACCTCCCTACTAAATACATCCCTCAAATCTCTTTACATTTTTTTAGAACTAGGGTGAATAAAATAGGAATAATTATGAGCCCCATCAAGAATCAACTTCCTCAAGTCATCAACATTAGGCACACACAATCTACCTTGGTACCTAGTGCCACCATCTCCCCCTTGGGAGAAAACTCCCACCTTACCATCTCTCACCAAGGCATTCAATTTTAACAAGGAGGAAATCAAGGCCTTGCTTAACTAGACCTCTTCAACCAAAGAAGATTCGCAACCATCAAAACCACTACACCACCATTCTCAACTTCATCTAACCTCATCCCCAACCTAGTCAACCAATGTACTTCTTTAACTACCCTATCCATCTTCCATTGAAAAAACCAAATTTGAGCCACACCTTTAAGTTAATAGGCTGCTAGTTCCGCCTTTTCCACCAAATTCACCCCCATGATGGCCAACACCTTATACACCTCATCTATGAAATCTTAGGGGTGTTCCTCCACCTTGGACTATGAAATTCCAGAGATTTCATCCTAGTGAAGTCCCTCATTCTTGAGGCCGGAGTATAAATTTAAGGAGCTTGGCCCTCTTGATTCAATTGGTTGCTCATAGCATGGGCCAACAAAGTAATGGCATTCCGGAACTCAATTTCGATAGCTCATCCATCTTGAGGAGCTTGAGGAGTGGTGTAAGCCAGTTCCCCCCTGGGTGCATGGGCCCTCCTCAGTCTTCCTCTTTATAGCGGCATGATCTAGAAGAGAAAGGAGCATTTGTTAGGGGAAAAAGCCTTATCTTACACCTAAAGTACGATATAGACCACAAAGAAGTGAAACATTTCCTAAAATGCCTCATAACCTCCCATACATAGTTGTGGTGCCCTTCAAAACCATGAATAAGACTGTAATTGGAAAGAGTGTGTTGGATTTCGAGGACCATTAATAATCTAGTGCTCTGATACCAAGTTTTTCACGATCGAAGCCTAGGGCCTAAAAGAAACACGGTGAATGGGAAGCCCAAAGACAACCCAAACAAGCCTCTTAGCATATAGTTTACACATCCTCAGTTATGGAAGAAAATTAAACAACCACAAGAGTCAAATAAATGAAAAGGAAAAAGGGACTAAGGGAAACCATTCATAATGATAATATCAAAAGAAGAGTTAAGCTCCAAAATAATAGACAAACCATGACATGATATCCAACGATATCTCTACATGAATGGTGCGAGGGTGAAGACACTTCCCGGGCGCACGCTCATTTAATAAGTATTCAACATAAGAGCAAGTCTCTATAAAGCTTGAATAAGAATAAATATCGCCCTCAGAATTGAGGACTCACCAACTAGCTTGCTTCACAAGAACCAAACTAGTCATGTGGAGGAGGAAGATAATCAAATGGAGCTCCAGTCCCTACATTGATATCATGTAGGCATAAAGTATGCATTAGTACGTTTGAATGTATTAAGTATGTGGGGTGCAATGCAATAAAAAGCGATAATAACAAGATGCTTAAGCATAATCAATGAACAAAAGCTCAATATGCCATGTGTAATCAATGTATAGGATGAAACATGCTTGAGAATAATCATACTTGCATGACTTGTTTAACACAATAAAGTGATATGATTAGATCATCCAAATAGCTTGTACTAGAGGGTGAGGGATATACCATAGGTCATAACCCCTTCTAGTAGGTAATGGGTCATACATGAGGGTGGAGAAATAGTATAGGTCATAATCACTTCAAGTAGTTAATGGGTAGTACATGAGGATGTAGAAATAGCATAAGTCATAACCCCTATATGTAAGCATGAGATAATACATAATATTGAATCGCATATAAGGGTGAGGTTAGCACATAGTTCATAACCCATTCATATGAGTATAAGACAGTAATGAGACATTTAACATAGTTCATAATGTAGAAATTGGCCTTGTATTAGAGAGTACTACACATAACATAGTTCATAACCCCATCTAGTAGGCCTTATAATTCATAAGAGCATAAACCTTAGCATAAGAACTCAATAAATCATCAACAACCGAGACTTGCAAAATCGTGCCAAAGATTATCAAAAACTTGAGAATTCTTGACTTGACATTTTATCAAACACTTGGTGGTTCAAGATACTAGTTCAAAATCATGTAATTCGAGAGTGAAATAAGATGAGAAAACTTAATGCAAATCAACCCACCAACATACTGTAAAACTCTCATGTAGGGCACCTTAAAATTCATCATCAAATCTCATAATAGTTTTATTTCAAAGCTCAAAACATGCATAGTCTCAATAGACAAAGACCATTCATAGTACAAGCTTGAAATAAATAGTCATGCATAATCAATCAATATTTCATAAAACCTCAACATAATATATACTCATAATCCATAATATAAGATACCTATAGGTAATACAACTTGAAAACATGCAATTTTCATAAAAAGGAAGATTAGGCTCCATGGATGAAAGGACCCAATGGATGAAACCCACATACCTCAAAGTTGGGTGTTCTTGAGATGAGCTTGAAGAGAACTTAGAGCTTGAAGAGAATCCTTAAGTTTCAAAGTTAAGCTTGAAATCCTTGAAATTTGAATGAGATATTTAGTTCAGTCTTGGAGAGGTTTTTATGAGAGTTTTAAGTGATATAAAGTTGAAAACTAGCAAAGTATGAGTGTTTTTACACATAAGTGGGCATGGGCTTATGACCCTAATGCCCTTGTCCGCACAGGAAAATTGAGAAAAAATCAACACTGGCCTGCAACGTAGACCTATCGCGAAGGCTAATTTAATACTGATCCGTGCCCCAAGTGCGTCGCGACCTGGGCGTGGACAGATATTGTTTTTCGAAAATTAGCGAAAATTATTTTTCGCTGCGGGTTTTCTAAAATTTCGGTTATACCCATTTTCCCCTCAATTTTTCCCCTGATCGAGAATATGAAGTCGAATTTTCGATATAACGCATGAATTTTGAGATATGTGGAAATTACGATTATGAGCATTTTTTAAGCACATTTTTAGGGCATTTCAATATCTCTCCTTTCGGGACATTCATCCACGAATGTCAAAAAAACATGCGTGAGAGACGTGATCATGAAGATTTCAGCCCGACATGAATGCAACAAATGTATTTAAACATCATTTTAAAAAATCTCAACATGAATATTAAAAATCACCATAAACTTGTTACAATGAACATGAATGCTTGCAATATGACATAAAGGGTGAAACTTAAGACTTGAAAATAACAGATGAGACTCAATTTATTATGTTAGGCTTGAATAGAGTGAAAGAGGTATGGGTATCGCTTCCTCATTTTCCAAGTGGCACTTTCAATTTGTTGATTTCTCCAAAGGATCTTGACGGATGCTACATCTTTGTTCCCCAACTTTTACTTGTCTATCCAATATCTCAACCGGGGATCTCCTTATAGTTCAAATTATCCACCATAACGCCCACAACCTACATTTGCACTATGGCACTTGGGTCACCAACACATCTCCTCGACATAGACATATGGAAGACTGGTGAACCATATTCATATCCATGGGAAACTCCGATTCATATGAAACCTTAACAAATCTCCTCGAAATTCTATAAGGCCCTACAAACCTTGGGCTCTATTTACCTTCTTTCCAAACCTGACCATTCTCTTCATGGGTGAGACCTTCAAATAAACCCAATCACCAATCTTAAACTCAAGTTCTCCCTTTCTCATATCAGAATACGATTTTTTTTCCTACTTTGAGTCTTCTCAAATTTCTCTCTTGTCAACCTCATCTAGTCCAAAACTTCCATAACCAAATTCGGTACTAACAAATCCATCACGCCAACCTGATCAAAATACCTCCCTACAGTCTATATCCATTCCCATAGAATCAGGAAGAGTAAAATAGGATGAATGATAAGCCTCCTTCAAAATCAACTCCCTCAAGTCATCAACATTAGGCACACACAACTTACCTTGGTATCCAAGGGTACCATCTCTCCTTTGGGAGAAACCCCCCTCCCCCACCCCACTTTTCCATCCTTTACCAAGGCCTCCAACTCTAACAAAGCGGGATCAAGGTCTTGTTTCAACTTGACTTCCTCAATCAAAGAAGATGTGGAACCATCAACCACCACTACACTACCATTTTCAACTTCATTCAACCTAATTCCCAACATAGCCAACTAGTGTACTTCTCTAACCACCTTTTGTTCCCCAACAAACCACACTTTTCATATTTAGCGAACAACTTCTCATCCCTCAAAATTTACAACACTACCCTTAAATGATTCATATGCTCTCCTTCACTCCGGGAATAAATCAAGATAACATCAATAAAACCACCACAAACATATCAAGGTAGGGTTTAAAGACCCTTTTTACGAGATCCACACATATAGTCGGTGCATTAGCCAAGACAAAGACATTACCACAATTTCAAAATATCAGGAAGGACATCAAGAATTCATTGACCACCGGAATCAACTTAATAAGAATGAATTTGGATCCAACCTCCCTAACCCATAAGAGATGGTAATGCAACTCTTAGAGATCAATTTGGGGCCTTAAGACAAGAAATGAACCTATCCTTTACAAATTAGTTAGGAATTGAAATCCAACTCTACGAGTTTTACAATCAATAGAAGCATGATATATATGTAACCAATCAATCCCAAGGGAAATTCTAAAATCCCACCAAGCCAAATTCAATAAAACCACAAGACAAGACTTTAAGCAAATGGGACAACCTCTATAGACTTTTCTAGCAACAATAGACTCACAAATGGTGGTAGACACCTAAAAGGTTCACATAACAATTCGGAACACACATGAAGCTTATCAGTAACAAAGGAATAATGGAAGAAATAGTGGCACCCAGACCTATCAAAGAATGCACATAAAATAAAAAACTTTTAACATAACAGTAACAACATCGGGCACCTCATCCCTCCTTGCCTCCCTTAAAGAGCATAGAATCGATTATGTCGTGGAGAATCCCCTTGTTGGCCTCCTTGAGTCCCTTGATCGACATGACTACCTTGACCTTGAGGAAAACCATCCTTGCCCTTGTTTTGAACATAAGGGCAATCAATAAGCTTAGGGCCTACTCTCCCACACCCATAACATGCATTTGAATCCTTTAAGCATTTACCATGATGATTCTTTTCACATTTTGGGCATTTTGGAAAACTTGCCCTACCATTGCCACCTTGGAACCTTGGGTTAACTATCCCATCGTTAGCAAATCTCTTATTTGAGCACTAGAGGACCTTTGGCCTTGAAATTTACGACCTTGTTGGAAATGGTCACCCTTAGAACTTTGGAAACCACTCTCAAACTGAGCCCTCTTGGACTCCACCCTTCCTAAGCTTCTCCCCCTCAAGTTTCTCGATATATATCATGAGCCAGGAGAAGTCCATATCACCCACTAGCATGGCGGTATGACACTCTTCATTCACCAAGTTGGGCACTCCCGACACAAACTTGTTTATCCTTGATCTAAGGTCGGCCACCAAATGTGGAGCATACTTGGAAAACTTGTTGAACTCGAGGGCATACTCCCTCCAACTCATGGAACCTTGCTTGAGGTTCATAAATTCCATCATTTTGGCCTCTCTCAACTCAATAGGAATGAACCGGTTGAGGAAGGAGACCTTGAACTCCTCCCAAGGAATAGCATCGTGATTTGCCATCTCCATCTTCCATTGAACAAACCAAATTTGAGCCACACCTTTACATTGATAGGTCGCTAGTTCTGCCTTTTCCTCCGAATTCACCCCCATGATGGCTAACACCTTATACATCCAATCCATGAATCTTGGGGATCTTCCTCCACCTTGGACCCATGAAACAAAAAGGGTTCATCCTAGTGAAGTACCTTACTCTTGAGGACAAAGTATGAACATGAGGAGCTTGGGCCCCTTGATTCAATTGGTTGGTCATAACATGGGCTAATATAGTAATGGCGTTTCAGAACTCAACTTCAGTAGCCCCTCCATCTTGAGGAGCTTGAGGAGCGGCGTAAGCCAGTTTCTCCCCGAGTGCATGGGCCCTCCTCGATCTTCCTCTTTGTAGTGGCATGATCTAGAAGAGCAAAAAGCATTTGTTAGGGGGAAAATCCTTATATTAAACCTAAAGCATGATATAGACTATGAAGAAGTGAAACATTTTCTTAAACGCCTTGTAACCTCCCATTCGTTATTTTAGTGCACTTCACAACTATGAATAAGACTCTAATTGATGTGGTGTGTTGGATTCCAAGGACTGTTAACAACCTAGTGCTCTAATACCAAGTTTTTCACGACCCAAGCATAGGGCCAAGATGTGACACAGTGAATGGGAAGCCCAATGACAACCTAAACAAGCCTCTTAGCATATAGTGTACACATCCTTGGTTGCGGAAGCAAATTAAACAAACATAAGAGTCAAATAAATGAAAAGAAAAAAGGGACTAAAGGAAACCATTCATAAAAATAATAGCATAATAAGAGTCAAGCTCCAAAATCATAGACAAATCATGACATAATACCCAATGACACCTCTACATAGAATGCAGCGGGGGCCAAGACACTTCCCGGGCTCACCCTCATTTCATAGGTATTCAACATAATAGCAAGTCTCTATAAAGCATGAATGAGAATAGATATTGCCCTCAGAATTGAGGACTCACCAACTAGCTTTCTTCACAAGAACCAAACTAGCCACGTGGAGGAGGAGGGAGCTCTGATCTCTACATGGTGATATCATGTAGGCAGAAAGTATACGTTAGTATGTTTGAATATACTACGTATGCGGTATACAATGCAACAAGAATCATTATCCATATATAAAGATGCTTAATCACAATCAATTAACATAAGCTTAATATGCCATGCGTAATCAATGCGTAGGATAGAACATGCTTGAGAATAATCATACTTGCATGACTTGTTTAACACAATAAAGTGATATGATTAGATCATCCAAATATCTTATACTAGAGGGTGAGAGATGTAGCATATGTCATAACCCCTACATGTAAGCATGAGATAATATATAATGTTGAATCACATATGAGGGTGAGGCGTACCACATAGTTCATAACCCCTTCATATGAGTATAGTATAGTAAGTAGTATTGATTTGTACATGAGGGTGAGGCATTTAACATAGTTCATAAACCCTTCATGTAAAATTAACCTTGTACTAGAGGGTGAGACACATAACATAGTTCATAACCCCATTTAGTAGGCCTTACAATTCATAAGAGTACAAACCTTAGCATAAGAACTCAATAAATCATCAACAACCAAGACTTGCAAAATCATGCAGTAGATCATCAAAAACTTGAGAATTCTTGACTTGACATTTTATCAAACACTTAGTGGATTCATAATACAAGTTTAAAATCATGCAATTTGAGAGTGAAATAAGGTGAGAAAACTTAATACAAATCAACCCACCAACATATTGCAAAACTCTCATGTAGGGTACCTTGAAATCCATCATCAAATCCCATAATAGATCATAGTTTCATAACTCAAAACATGTATAGTCTCAATAGACAAGACCCATTCATAGTACAAGCTTGAAATAGATAGTCATGCATAATTAATCAACATTTCATAAAACTCCAACATAATTTATACTCATAATCTATAATAGAAGATACTAATAGGTAATATAACTTGAAAACATGCAATTTTCATAAGAAGGAAGATTGGTCTCCATGGGTGAAAGGACCCAATAGATGAAACCCACAACTTGGGTTTTCTTGAGATGAGATTGAAGAGAACTTAGAGATTGAAAAGAATTCTTGAGTTCCAAAGTTAAGCTTGAAATCCTTGAAATTTGAATGAGATAATTAACTAAGTCTTGAAGAGGTTTTTGTGAGGATTTTGAGTGATATAGAGTTGAAAAATGGCTAAGTATGAATATTTTTACACATAAGTGGGTATGGGGCTTTGACCTCAATGCCCTTGGCTGACGCAGGAAAATTGAGGAAAAATCAACACTGGTCCACTATGCAGACCCACTGTAAAGGCAAAATTAATACTGATTCGCGCCCTAGGCGCGTTGCGGACTGGGAGAGGACAGACATTATTTTTTGAAAATTAGTGAAAATTATTTTTTCAAACGGGCCTTCAAAAATTCAGGTTATACCCACTTCCCACTCAATTTTCCCCCCTGATCGTGAATTTGCAGTCGGATTTTCACCATCAAGCACAAATTTTGAGATAGACGAAAATTATAATTATGGGCATTTTCGAAGCTTATCTTTTGGGGCATTTCACCACCAATATACCTCCGTCAATTCTCTATACATCTTCATGGAACTGGGGTGAATAAAATAGGATGAATTATGAGCTTCTTTCAAAATCAACTCCCTCAAGTCAACAATATTAGGCACAACCAACCTACCTTGGTACCTAAGGGCACCATCTTCCCCTTAGGAGAAAACCTCCACTTTACCATCCCTCACCAAAGTCTTCAACTGTAGCAAGACATAGTCAAGGCCTTGTTTTGTCTTGACTTCCTCAATAAAATAAGATTTCAAAAAATCAACAACCACTACACCATCATTTGCAACTTCATTCAACCTGACCCCTAACTTGCCTAACTGGTGAACTTCTCTAGCCACCTCCTTGTTACCAACATCAATATGACCTAGGATACCCATGGACACTCTACTTAGAGCATTGACCACAACATTAGCTTTGACGGAATGATAGTGCACACTGTTGTCATAATCCTTAAGGAGTTCTAACCACCTTCTTTGTCTCAAGTTAAGATCTTTTCTGTGAACACATATAGGAGACTTTTGTGGTTGGTAAAAACATCAACATGAGCCCCATACAAATAGTGATGCCAAATCTTCAACGCAAATAGCATGGCCACCAATTCAAGATCATGGGTGGCATAATTTCGCTCATGCACCTTAAGTTGTCTAGAGGCATATATTATAATCTTACCATTTTGCTTCAAAACATACCCCAAACCAATCCTTGAGGCATCACAATAAACCACAAACCCTTTTAACCTTTCTGGTAGAGCCAAAATAGGAGCAAAAATAAGCTTGTCCTTCAAGGTTTGAAAATTCTTTTCACATTCATCGGTCCAAACAAATTTTGCCTTCTTTTGGGTCAACTTTGTCATAAGGGAAGCAATAGAAGATAAACCATTCACAAACCTCCAGTTGTAACCCGCCAAACCTAAGAAACTCCTAATATTTGATGGAGTCAAGGGTCTAGGCCAATTTCGTTTCACCTTCATCTTCTTAGGATCCACCTTAATGCCATCACCCGACACTACATGACCTTCTTCAGCCAAAATTCACACTTCTCATATTTAGCAAACAACCTCTCATCCCTCAAAATTTGCAACACCACCCTGAAATGGTTCACATGCTCTTTACTCTGGGAATGAATCAATATATCATCGGTAAAGACCACCACAAACATATTAAGGTAGGGTTTAAAGACCCTATTCATGAGATTCATAAATATATTCGGTATATTAGTCAATCCAAAGGACATTACTACAAACTCAAAGTGCCCATAACTAGTCCAAAAATCCGTCTTGGGAATATCATACTCCCTCACTCTCACTTGGTGGTTTCCGGACAGATCCTAGAAAAGTGACTAGCTCCTTGTAGTTGATCAATCAATCCTTGGTAGAGGGTACTTGTTCTTTATAGTGACTCTATTGAGTTGCCGGTAATAAATGCACATTCTAAGGGAACTATCCTTTTTCACAAACAACACCGATGCACCCCAAGGTGACTTACTAGGCTTTGCGAAACCCTTCTCGAACAATTCCCTCAATTGATCCTTCAACTCCATCAGGGCCATACAGTAAGGGGAAATGGAAATGGGCTGTGTATTGGGAAGGAGGTCTATACCAAAGTTTATTTCCCTTTTGGGAGGAACACTAAGAAGCTCATGGGAAAAGATATCAAGAAACTCATTGACCACCAGAACCGACTCAGTGGGAAGGACTTTAGACACAACATCCCTAACCCTTACAAGATAGTAAATGTAATGCTTAGAAATCAGCTTTTGGGCTTTAAAACGAAGAAATGAATCTACCCTTGACTACCACATCACAACTTTCCCACTTAATAACGGGCTCATTAGAGAATTGAAATCTCACCTTACGGGTCCAATAATCAATAGAGACATAATATGCATGTAACCAATCCATCCCAAGAGTAATATCAAAATCCACCATGTCAAGTTCAACAAAATCACAAGTTAATACTTTGTGCAATATGAACACAAGACAATTTCTATAGGCTCTTTTAGCAAGACCGAACTCACCAACAGGGGTAGACACTTCATAAGGTTCACACAATAATTCGGGACACACATGAAGCTTTTTGGCAACACAAGGATTAATGAAAGATAGAGTGGCACCCGGATCTATCAATGCATGCACATCATAATCAAATATCTTTAACATATCGGTAATAACATCTGGCACCTCATCAACTCCTTTCCTTCCTTGGAGCTCATAGAACTGGTTGTGATATGGAGCACCCCCTTGTTGGCCACCTTGAGCCCTTCTATCAACATGACCACCTTGCCCTTGAGGACGACCATCTTTGCCCTTATCTTGAACATAATGACAATCAACAAGCTATGGCCTATTTTTCCACACCCATAACACACATTTGAACCCTTCAAGAATTTACTATTATGATTCCTTCCATACTTTTGGCACCTAGGATTAGTCATCCCACCCATTGCCACCTTGAAACCTTGGGCTAGGCACTCCATCATTAGCTAACGTCTTGGTGGGAGCACTAGAGGACCCTTTGCCTTGAAATTTGTGACCTTGATGTAACCGGCCACCCTCAGGACCTTGAAAACCACCCTTAAAATGAGCCCTCTTGTACTCTTCGCTTCGTCTCTTTCTATGCTTCTCCATGTCAAGTTACTCGGCATATGTCATGAGCCGAGACAAGTCCATATCACTTACAAACATAGAGGTATGACACTCTTTATTTACCAAGTAAGATACCCCTGATACAAACTTGTTCGTTCTAGCTTTATGGTCAGCAACTAAATATGGAGCATATTTGGAAAGCTTGTTGAACTTGAGGGCATACTCCCTCACACTCATAGAACCTTGCTTGAGGTTCATAAATTCTATCATCTTAACCTCTATTAACTCAATAGTGAAGAACTGATTGAGAAAGGTAGCTTTGAACTCCTCTTAAGGAATAGCATCATAATTTCTCCTCTCCAACTTCCATTGAGCAAACCACACTTGAGCCACTCCTTTAAGTTGATAGGTTGCTAGCTCCACCTTATCTTCCGAATTCACCCCCATAATAGCTAGTGCCTTATACACATCATCGATAAATTCTTGGGGATCTTTCTCTACTTTGAACCCATGAAACTCTAGAGGGTTCATCCTAGTGAAGTTCCTTACCCTTGAGGCCGGGTTAGGACCATGAGGATCTTGGGCTTCTTGGTTCACTTGGTTGGTCATAGCATGGGCCAACATAGTGATAGCACTCTGAAACTCAACTTGGGCAGCCCCTCCATCTTGAGGAGAATGAGGAGCGGGAGGTGTCGGTTGCTCCTCGGGTGTACGGGCTCTCCTTAGTCTCCCTCTTAGTAGTGGAATGATCTAGCAGAGTAAAGAGCATCCGTTAGGGGAAAAGCCTTATCTTTATATATAGAGCACGATATAGATCATGAAGAAGTGAAACATTTCCTAAAATGCATCATAGCTTCCCTTTTATAGTTGTGGCGTGCTTCACAACCATGAATAAGACTCTAATCGATGTGGTGTGTTGGATTTCTGAGGAACATTAACAACCTAGTACTCTAATACCAAGCTTGTCACGACCCAAACCTAGGGCTTAAACGTGACACGACGAATGAGAAGTCTTAAGACAACCCAAACAAGCCTAACATAGCATACATCTTTGGTTACAGAAGCAAAATTAAGCAATAATAAGAGTCAAATAATAAAAAATGAAAGTGGAACTAAGGGAATTCTTTGATAATCATAAAAGCATAAAAAGAGTTAATCTCATAGCATATACAAAATGTAGTATCCAACAACATCTCTAACTTAGAATAGAGCAGGGGCCAATACACTTCCCGGTCTCACCCTCATAATAATAAGTATCCATCATAAAGGATAAGTCTCAACATAACATAAAAGAAAATAGATATCGTCCGCAGATGTAAGGACTCACCAAGAGCTAGCTTTGAATGGTCCGACTAGTGACATGGAAGAGGATGAACGATAGGAGCTCTGGTCCCTACATGGTGCATGATGTAGGCATAAAGTATGCATTAATACTTGGAATGTACTAAGTATGAGGGGTGCAATGCAATAAGAATCATAGGCATAATCATCAAGATGCATAATAATAAAAATAGACATGAGTTCAATATGCCATGTATATGAATTCTTAGATATAACATGCTTGAGAGTAATCATACTTGCATAGCTTGTCCCACACAATATCATGACATTGGTGGCTCATCTAAATACCTTGTACTATAGGTTAAAGAGTATAGCATAAGTCATGACCCCATCTACTAGGTAGCGAATAGTACATGATATTAAGTCGTACAAGAGGGTAATACTTGCAACATAGTTCATGACCCCTTCATGTGTATATTAGGTAATGCATCATAATAAGTCTTACATGAGGCTAAGGTACATATCATGGTTCATGACTCCTTCATGTAGACATTTGCCTTGTATTAGAGGGTGAGGAGTACAACATGATTCATTACCCCTTCTAATAGGCTTCACAATTCACAAGAACATAAAACTTAGCATAAGAGCTTAATGGTTCACTTGTAGATCATAAAGACTCATCATGATTTCAATCCATGCTTGGGAGCCCATAATTATCTTAAAACACTTGACTTGTAAATCATGTAATAGTTCGTCAACAACTTGAGGATTCTTTTCATGTAATTTCATCAAACACATGGTGGGTTCATGATACCTGTTCAAAGTCATGCAACTCAAGAGTATAACAATAAGAGTAAAATCAATTCAAAATCAACCCACCAATATTTTAATAAAGCCCCCAATTTGGGTATCATGAAATCCATATCAAAAGTTCATCGTAGTTTATAGTCTTCATAGCTCAAATCATACATGGTATCAATAGACATAAATCAACTCATGGAATAAGTTTAAAGTAGTCATTCATTCATAATAAATCAATACTTGATAAAATCCCAACATAATTTATGTTCATATTTTATAACAAAAGATACCCATGAGTAATACAACTTGAAATCATGAAATTATCATTAAAAGCGAAGGTTGGACTCCATGGGTGAAAGGATCTATGGATGAAGACCCACATACCTTAAACTTGGATTTTCTTCAAATTGAGTTGAGGGAAACATGAAGCTTGAGATGGGTTCTTGAGTTCCAAAATTGAGCTTGAAATCCTTGAATTTGAATCAGAGATTTATAAAGTCTTGGATATGTTTTAGAGAGGGTTTTCTAAGTTATAGAGTTGAAGAATAGCCGAGTATGGAAGTCTTCACGTTTAAATGGGCATTAGGTCATTACTCAAATGCCCTTGGACGAAATAAGAAAACTGAGATAAAATTTCCAATGGTCTGTGCCCCTGGCGCAATGCGGACCAAACACGCCTAACAAAATACACTACTTCACGTCCCTAGCATGTTGTGGCCTTGGTGCGGACACCCACTGGAATTTGAAAATTAGAAAAAGTTATTTTTTGCTATGGGTCTTCTAAAATTCAGGTTATACCCATTGTCTACTCAATTTTTTTTCGATCAAGAACATGAAGTCAAAATTTTAAAATCACACATGCATTTTGAGATATATAGAAATTATAATTATAGGGCATTCCATAGCACATGAGGGGCATTTCATGTTGATTCTTATGTATTCTGCTCATCTATTGATTGAACGAATGTACTGAGGCTAGGTGGTTCACTTGGGGACTAGAAATAGTCTCTAAGTGTCAGTTACGCCCAGGGTATCCTCCCGAGGCATGACGAACCTTGTATCAGAGGCGAGAGTTCAAGTGTCCTAGAGAGTGTATGAAGCCTTGTCTAGTAGAGTCTTGTTTATAGGTGTGTTGTGGACGACACTTCATAAGAAGGAGGCTATAGTACATTAGGAAGTGTTACCCTTCTTCTATGATCTGAGTTCGTGAGATAGAGTTTAACTCTATGAAAACTTTGTTCTAATTCGTGCATTACACATTTGAAAAATATGCCTCCAGAACGAACTACTGCTTAGAGAGATGCCTCAGCCCCAACTATTGAGAATTTCTAACTAGAGGTCCCTACTCAAATGGGGACAAGGAGACGAGGTTGACTTGCTAGGACTACTGAGATCCCACAGGCGCCCCCTGCACAGCCACACCAGCCCACACCTCAGAGGCAGTGTTTAGGGGAGCCATTACAATTCTAACTCAGCTAGTGGCCTCCTAGAGTAATAGTCGAGTCCTCAGGCTCCTAGTTCCAGCTCACATGAGTCCACGACTGCAACCAGGCTTAGAGACTTCTTACGGATAGACCCACCAATTTATATGGGGTCAAAGTTTGAAGAGGACCTGCAGAACTTCAAAAACGAGATGTGGAAGGTTTTGAGGGCCATGAATGCTAATGAGGTTTAAGGAGTTGAACTTGCCTTCTATCAGTTGAAAGATGTTGCAAATATCTGGTATAACCAGTGAGAGGATAGCCGAGGTGAGGATGCTGAGCCTACTGAGTTGGATGAGTTTGAGATTGCATTCCTTGACTACTTCTTTCCCCAAGAGTTGAGGGAGGCGAAGTTTGATGAGTTGGTGAACATAAACCAAGAGGGGATAATCGTTAAGGAGTACAGCCTCAAGTTTATTAAGCTATCTAGATATGCTCGTGAGATGGCCTAAGACATGAGGCAAGGATGAGAAAGTTTGTGTCTTCTTTAGGCAAGCATATGAAGAAGAAGTGCAAGCAGCATTATTGATCCCAGGTATGGACATTTCCAGGATTATGGTATATGCCCAGCAAATTGAGAAAGATAAATAGAGAGATAAAGAAGAGAAGATGAGCAGGAAAGCAAAATCAGTAGAGCATGAGCCTAGCCAGTCGAGACAGAATAAGGGTGATAAATTCTACTTTCAGAAGAGGTCTTCTTACTATGCACCCTCTGCAGCAAGCGGACCTATCCAACAAAACAAGTATGAACAAAAGTCTTATGGTTACTAGAATTTCAAGGCCCAGGGTTCTCAATCTCAAGCTAGTGTGGCCCAAGGTACGAAGGGGAAGTCACCTTGTGACAAGTATAGTAAACTCCATCTGGGTGAGTGCCTTATGGGTAAAGATGTTTGTTACTCAAGCAGGTAGACTGGTCACTTCCAGTATGAGTATTGGAAGAGGAGATGAGGTGAAGGAAACAATAAAACATTGTACTCCACAACTCTCCCACCTGACAGTCATCAGAGCGGTAATACTACGGGTACAAGACGTGGGAGAAACCGTCTTTATGCCATGGCAAATCATCAGGATCAAGAAGCAACACCAGATGTTGTTATATGTATGCTTCGAGTCTTTACTATTGATTGTTATGCATTGTTTGACCGGGTGCCCCACTTTCTTTATAACTCCCTATGTGGCTGGTAAATTTGGGATCCTTCGAGAATGACTGCTTGAGGCCTTTTCTATTTCCACTCCTACTGGTGAGTTTATCCTAGCTGAAAGGGTTTACAAGGATTGTGTAGTATCTATATATCATAACAATACCTTGGATGACTTGGTAGAGTTAGAAATGGTGGATTTTGATGTGATCATAGGCATGGATCAGCTTCATGCTTGTTATGCCCTCGTTGATAGTAGGACCCATATTGTTAAGTTTCAATTTCCTAATGAAACTATCCTAGAAAGAAAAAGGAGTTTTTTTGCACTAGAGGGCAAGTTTATCTCCTATTTTAGAGCCAGAAAACTAATCACTAAACGGTGTATCTACCACCTCGTGTAGGTTAAGTCTGATGATGTTGAGTCCCCCACTTTAGAGTCGGTCCTGATTATAAATGAGTTCCCTGAGTGTTTCTCGAGGATCTTCCTGGAGTCCCTCCTTATATAGAAATTGACTTTGGGATTGATGTTCTCCTCGATACCCAACCCATATCAATTCCACCTTATAGAATATCCCTCACTGAATTTAAAGAATTGAAAGAGCAACTGAAATACTTGCTAGAGAAGGGTTTCATAAGGCCCATTGTTTCTCCTTAGGATGCTCCTATCCTATTCATGCATAAGAAAGATGGGTCTCTCAGAATATGCATAGACTATAGGCAACTGAAAAAGGTCACAATAAAGAACAAGTGTTCTCTCCCTAGGATAGATGATTTGTTTGATCAACTTTAGGGTGCCTCTTGCTTCTCGAAGATAGACCTCAAATCGGGTTACCATCAGTTGAAGTTGAGGGAATGTGATGTTCCAAAAACAGTCTTCAGGACAAGGTATGGCCATTTTGAGTTCTTGGTCATGTCCCTTGGGTTGACTAATGCACCTGCAACATTCATGGACTTGATGAACAGAGTATTTAGACTGTATCTTAACATGTTCGTGATGGTATTTATTTATGATATCCTAGCATATTCTAAGGATGAAGAGGAGCATCTTAGAGTGGTTTTAGAAACTCTCAAAGACTATGAATTGTATGCAAAGTTTTTAAAGTGTGAGTTTTGTCTCAAGTCATTGGCCTTCCTAGGTCACGTTGTCTCGGGCGATGGTATTCAAGTGGATGCCCAGAAGATTGAAGCGGTTAAGAACTGGCCCAGACCAACCTCTCTCACTAATATACAAAGTTTCTTCATGTTGGAAGGCTACTACCGTAGATTTTTTGAGGGATTTTATTCCTTGGTTGCACCATTAACCAAGCTAACGCAGAAAAAGGTCAAGTTTCAGCGGTCTGACGAATGTGAGAGGTGCTTTCAAGAGTTGAAGACTAAATTGACTACAATGCTAGTTTTGACTTTGACAGATGGGATAGAAGACATTGTGATATATTGTGATGCATCTAAAGTTAGACTGGGTTGTGTGCTAATGCAGAGAGGGAAGGTGATAGCCTATGCTTCTGGAAAACTTAAGATTCATGAAAAGAACTATCCAACTCATGATCTTGAGTTGGAAGCAATTGTGTTCGCACTTAAGATCTAGTGCCACTACTTATATGTAGTGCATGTGGACATGTTCACCAACCATAAGAGCTTACAATACGTCTTTAGTCAGAAAGAGATCAATGTGCGGCAAAGTAGATGGCTGGAGTTGCTCAAGGATTATGACATGAGGATTCTCTACCACCCAGGTAAGGCTAACATTGTTGCTGATGTTCTTAGCAGGTAGCACTACCCACATGGAGGAAGGGAAGAAAGAGTTGGCTAAGGAAGTGCACAAATTCGCCCGATTAGAAGTATAACATGAGAAGAATAATGAAGGCAAGGTCAACATTCAGAATGGGTCTATGTCATCTTTAGTGTCATATGTAAAGGAAAAGCAAGACCAAGAACTTGTCTTGTTTCAATTGAAAGAAGTCGTTCATAAGCAAAAAGTGAGAGTTCTCCCTAAAGGGCGAGATGGGGTATTGAGATACCAGGATAAATTGTGTGTACCTGATGTTGATGGTGTCCGAGAGAGAATCATGGTAGAAGCTCACAACTCCCGATATTCTATTCATCCTGGATCCACCAAGATGTACCACAACTTGAGAGATGTCTATTGGTGGAATGGAATGAAAAAGGACATTACTGAATTTGTCTCTAAGTGCCCCAATTGTCAATAGGTCAAGGTCGAACATTAGAGGCCATATGGGTTAGCTCAGAACTTTGAAATTCCAGAGTAGACATGGGAGATGATCAACATGGATTTCATTACCGGTTTTCTTCAGTCCCAAAAGCAACATGATTCAATATGGGTAATCGGGGATAGGATGAACAAATCCACTCATTTCTTGGCAGTCAAGATAACTAACACTACAGAGGAGTATGCTAAGTTGTAAATTTATGAGATTATGAGGTTGCATGGAGTTCCCTTGTCTATCATCTCGGACAGAGTAGTTCAACTCACCTCCCAATTTTGGAGATCTTTTCAGAAGGGATAAGGTACCAAAATGAATCTGAGAATAGCTTTCCACCCTCAGACAAATGGTTAGGCCGAACGTACAATTCAAACTTTGGAGGATATGTTAAGGGCTTGCGTTCTCGACTGTAAGGGGAACTGGGAGGACCACTTTCTATTGATCGAGTTCGTATACAAAAATAGTTATCATGCAAGTATCCAACCTATTATGAAGCTTTGTAGTGTAGATCATTGATTAGGTAGTTTGAAGTCAGTGAAGCCGAGTTGATTGGACCCAGTCTTGTCCACCAGTCTATGGAGAAGGTGAAGCTTATTATAGAGAGGTCAAAGACTGCATAAAGTCGCCAAAAGTCTTACACTGATGTGATAAGAATGGACTTGGAATTTGAGGTGGATGATTGGGTGTACTTGAAAGTGTCACCCATGAAGGGTGTCATGAGGTTTAGTAAGAAGGGGAAGTTGAATACATGTTATATCGGGACCTATCAAATTGTGAGAAGGATTAGAAAGATTGCTTATGAGTTAGAATTGCCTTCCGAGTTAGACGAGATTCATTCGGTATTCCACATTTCAATGCTGAAGAAATGCTTGGGAAATCCTACTTTAATGAACCCTATTAAGAGTACAGGAGTGAAGGATAGCTTGTCCTATGAGGAGATTCCAGTCCAAATCCTTGACCGTCAAGTTCATAAGCTGAGAAATAAATAGAACATCCGTCAAAGTTCTATGGAGAAATCAATTTATTGAGGAAGCTACATGGGAAGCCGAGGAAGCTATGAGGATCAAATACCTACACCTATTCATGCCAAATGATGATGATATTGAAGGTAATGTCCCTATCCTTAACTTAATTGAAGTTCCCATTCTTGAATTGATGCGCTTATTCTATTCTTGAGTCTGAGTAGAGTTTATAGAAGTTGATGAATAGTTGAGAGTTTGAGATTATCGAGTAAGTATTGAGATTAGTCTTGAGTCTACTCGTGCCTTAATCCCACCTCTGCTCATCATTCAAGGACGAATGATCCTAAGAGGGAGATAATGTACACCTCGTGTATTTACCGAAAAATCATTAGAATGGAATCATGTGCATAACGCATCTTCCCAAGCTCTAATGAAAAATTCGAGACAGGAATTGCGATCAACATAAAAAATTGAGTGGGAAAATGGCCTCGACAAGATTTTAGAGTAACCGGGTCGAAAAATAATTTTTTGTAATTAAATCTGGGACAGTGTGAATGTGCACCTAGGGCGCAGACTTACACTTGGGGTTTTTCTTCAATTTTCCAGAAAGGACGAACTTTTAGAAATTTTGCGAAATACACTTGTCTACTCCCCTAGTGTGACGCAGACAAGTTTTACAGGATGAAAATTATTTTTTAACTATGGGAAGGGCCTTTTAGTCATTCCCCAACCTATCCTAGGTCCCAAAAACGTGTTTAAGGGTCGTTTTGTTCAGATTAAGGGTTTCAAAACCCATTTTTATTCAACTTCTAAGAGAAGAAACTTGAGGGACAAAACTTGAAGCCTTGAGTTGGGGATCGAATTCTTGCAAGAAACTTGCATTATTCTTCATTCCAACTATGTAAGGCTACCCAAAACGTAGGATTGTTCTCCTATGTGCCCCATTGATATAGTAAATTGATAGTTGGATGTGTTAAGCGCTATCTATGAAACTCTTGGATATTTTATTGAAATATATATATATATATATATATATATATATATATATATATATATATATGTAAAATCTTGAATTGATAATCATCGCAACTTGAATTATTGTTTAAGTGACTTATTTGAATTATTATATAAAACCCTACATAAATTTTTCCTTGCTAAGGATTACAAGAATGAACTTAGGGGTGAATGTCTAGAGTATTGATGATACAAATGTGCTTGTTGTTGTGGTTCTGGCCCTAAATGGAGTGTGTTGATGATGATGTTTATGAGATTGATATCCCTAGAGTCTTAGTGAGGTTGACTTTAATCTTAAAAGAATGTTCCTAATTTCTTGAGTTGATAGATCACAAGATGAGTTGATATTACTTGTCCAAGATAGACTAGATAATGAGAAATCTTGATCTTTGATGTGTATAAGCATGTTGAGTCCTTGGAGGAGTATTAAACACTGAAATGAGTAAGAGTGAGTCTCACTCGTACTCATTAACAACATGGCCAGCGTAGGAGAGGATTGGATCATGAAAACAGATGTTTCCTTAGTCGTAAAAGATGACTTGATAGAATTATGGATCCATCGATAGACACTTCCTCTACTCCGGCAAGATACTGGACAGATGTTGCAATGACATCATTTCGTTATATCATCACTGGCTCATAAGTGATGGTTTCTGGTTAGAGAAACTCCCAGATAGGTTTCATCTTGATAGTACTCTGATGTTGATGTGATAGTATGAATCTTTATTGATGTTGATGTGATACTATCTACTCCTTATTCTGAACTGAGATGAGTCCCTGATGAGTTGGTGTCATTCCATTTTAGTCTGCCTGTACTATTTACTTTTAGCCCATTTTACATACCGTACATTCCACGTAAGGATGTCACTTGGTGCTGCATCATTTCATGATGCAGATTCAGTACACTAAGGACTTTAGCAGGCAATTCCTTGAGGTTCAGAGACTTTTAGCTTCAGAGACTTGGTGAGTGCTCCCCTACATTCGGAGAATACTTTTTATCCTTTTTCTTATGTTTTGAGTTACTCTTTGAGATTGTGGTAGCCATGCTCTGTCATGGTACCTTTCTAGACTGTAGACTTAGAGGCTTCATAGACGTAGAGGTGACGGCTCGGTTTTGGGGTCTTTCCCCTTTTTTCTAAATTGCGTTTTTTCATAGTCCCATCTTATGCTATAGATGTTGACGACTGGTCTTGTGGCCCATGGCTCATATTTCTAATATAGATGTGATAAGATAGAATTGCTCACTGTTATGTGATTGTTGATTCTTATGTCTTCCGCTGATCTATTCATTGAACGAATGTAATGAGGCCAAGTGGTTCATTTGAGGACTAGCAATAGTTTCTGAGTGCCAGTTACGCCCAAGGTAACCTTTCGGGACGTGATATATCTAACAACCCATCTTGAGATGAGAAGTCCCACATTGGCAAAACACAAGACAGATGTTGGGTATATAAGTAAAAGACTGATCTATATACTGTGAGGCGCCTTTTGGGTGAGCCCAATGGGACAAATCCGTGATGGGCTAGGCCCAAGAGTGGACAATATTTCACAGAGTTGGTTTAGGTCGTTACAATATTGAGTATAACATTATTATTATATATTTTTGGTATGTAACTGATGCCAACAAATGCCTTGTTATATAGATATGTTTGTGGTTGAAAGCCAAACAAAATAAAGTCTATATATAAATATTTATTAAATTTAGTAGATGAGGAGTATATAAATTTGTTTGATGGTATGAAAGTTTATGTCATTTTATTGTGACACGTACTAACCAACAAACTCCGATCTGAAATGTGTATAAATTATGTATTATCAATTTTTATTAAATTAAATATAATTTGATGGCTAAAGTATGTATTTACGTGGCTAAATACAAAATGTGTTAATATTATGCTTTATTATTTTTACTAAATTTAGTATATCAAGAGTATATAAATTGGTTTGGTGGTGTGAAAATTCTAATGCAAGTTTGTGTCATTCATTGTGACACATAATAACCGACACCCCCCCCCCCCCCGGATATAAAATGTGTA
>JAABOM020069739.1:0-37601 GCA_011800125.2 Solanum clarkiae | reverse complement strand
CCCTTACGGGGGACCTACATTTCATGCTGCAGGTACAGGTGCTAGTAGATCTCCCCAGTAGGAGTACAGGACATTCAACTATGGTTACCAAGCTCTAGGTTGCTTCAGAGCTTTGCATGTCTAGAGCTTATATGTTTATATTGTGCAAATAGTTGAGGCGGGGCCTGACCCGACCCTTATCAGATATTTTTCTCTATTTAGAGGCTTATAGACTGTAAATTAAAGTGCGATCATATCTAGTACTTTAAATACCGTGGCTCCAATGGCCTAGTCATATGCATTTCCTTTTGGCTAGTTATCACTGTTTATCTACTTAAAGGCATGTCAAAGTAGAAATCTCTTATAATACATATACAAAGCACATAGATACAGGTTGGTTCTCCCAAGCCTTATCGGCAATGGGTGCTAGTCCACCCTAACAGGACTTGGGGCGTGACATGAAGACAACCACAAAACATCAAGGAATGGCTTGAACACCTGATTCATAAGATCTAAAAATACGGCCAGAACATTAGTCTAACCAAATGGCATCACCAAAATTCAAAGTGCCCATACATAGTTCAAAAAGTCATCTTCAGAATATCACACTCCCTAACCATCAACTAATTATAACAAGAGCAAAGGTCAATCTTTGATATATGGGTGGCCCCTTAAAATTGATCAAACAATTCATCACGGTTACCTTACTCAATTTCATATAATCAATGAACATCCGAAGAGATCCATATTTATTTTTTATAAAAAGACATCGGAGCACCCCATGGAGTATAGTTGGCCTAATAAAGCCCTTCTCCAATGAATCCTTCAACTTATTTGATGCCATATCATAAGGCAAAAGAGAGATAGATTGAGTATCTCGGAGAAGATATCTGCCAATGTCTACTTCCCATACAAGAGGAATATCGAGCAAGTCTTGGGAAACGCATCCAAAACCTCATTCACCATCGGGGCTTATTCAAGAGTACGTGACTCAGAATCCACATCTTTGACCCTCATAATATGATAGATACACCCCTTCGAGATCATCTTTTGGGCCTTAAGGTAAGAAATAAGCTAACCTTTAATAGCAGAGTCACTACCCTTCAATTCAAGAATGGGCTCATCGAGAAAATGGAACTTGAATTTCCACGTTCTACAATCTACAGAGGCATATGAAGTATGCAACCAATCCACCCCAAGAATCATATAAAAATCAAATATTTCAGGTTCCACAAGATTAAACAGAAACACTTTATGCAAAACAAAGATAGGACAACCCCAAGAAACCCTATGTGCAATAACAGATTCACCTATAGAAGTATAGACTGAAAAAAGGTTCCCTCAAGATTTTAGGACTCAAATCTAACTTAACAGCCAACAGAGGAGTTAGAAAAGATAAATTGGCACCCAAATCAAGCAAAGCATAATCATTATAATCAATGACTTTTAACATACCAGTCACAACATTTGAAGCCTCTTCAACTTCCTAGTGAGCATGCAAAGCATAAAACCTGTTGTTCCTTAGGGAAACAACTTGGTGATCTCTTTATTGGCCTTGACCACCTTGAGAAACTTGACCTTGACCTCTTTTATAATTATTAGGACTATTATCAACCTTGTGATTATTATCACCAAATCCATAGCACGCACCCAACTCCTTCCAACAAGCACCCAAATGATTCTTCCCACACTTGTCACACTAGGGAAACTAAATCCCCCCAAAAACTAGTACCTTAGGAGGAGTCACCCTAACATTAGTAACCCAAGCATTAGAATGTTGGCCCTGTTAGAAGTGACCATAACCACCATCCTTGGAGTGGGAGAACCCACTATTATAACGGGCCCTGTTAGGATCATGCACCCTCTTCTCCTTGAACTTTTCTCCTTCAATCTGTTCAGCATACACCATAAGTCTGAAGATGCCCATATCCCCCATGAGCATATGACATTCTTTCGCAACCATGTTTGAGATATCGAAAATAGACATGTGCATTTTTTCACGAGGCTCAGCCACAAGCATAAGAGCATACTTGGAGAGCATTGTGAACTTGAGGGCATAGTCCCTCATACTCTAACCACCCTTCCTGCAACTGATAGATTCTATCATCTTAGCTGTCCTAAGATCAAGTGGAAAGAAACAATCCAAAAAGGTGAACTTGAACTCTTCCCAATAAACATCATTATCACAAACCCTCTCACTCGACCATTGAATGTACTACAGTTGAGCCACATCATTCAACTGATAAGGAGCCAGCTCGGTATTTTTTTCCAAAGTGACTCCCATAATGGTCAACACCTTAGAGAGCTCATCAATGTACTCTTGAGAACCCTCATCATCCTTTGACCCATAGAACTTCAGAAGATTCATCTGGGGGCGAAACCTATTACCCTAGAAGATAAAGTGGGATCCCGAGAAAGATTAGCCTACAGAGTCTGAGAGGTCACCACCTTTCCAAGCAAAGCAAAGGCTATACGGAATTCACCATTATTGATTGGCTCTTCCATAGGCCCTTGGGGAACTTGGTCCTCACAAGCTGGGTTCAGTCTTGGCAAAAGAGCTCTTCGTGGAGGCATCTTTTGTAATGTAGCAAGGATACCATTAGGATAAGGAAACCATACCTATGATCCAAAACATGACATAACTTATGAAGAAGTGAGACAATTAGTAGAACGTCATCATAGCCTCCCACTAATTTCACACACATGAATAGGACTCTACTCGACGTGGCATGTTGGAATCTGAGGATCATTTACAAACCTAGTGCTTTGATACCAAGCTTGTCATGACTCGGACCTAGGGTCTACGAGTGACATGGAGAATGGGGTTCCAAGAATCTCGAAACAAGCCTCAAAGTATCCATATTCATATCATCAGTTCAATAGTGTATAGAAATAGTATACATAGATTTATAAAGGATGAGAGAGTAAGAATCACGCTCTCGGGACATCATAGGGATAGGGATTTACATGAATTCACATAAGACATAAAGACAAAGGGGAAGATAAGTATGACTAACTCTATGGAAGTAATTCAGAACATAGGATATTTCACAACATAACATAAGAACACATCATAATACTCATAACCAATCCACATAACTCTATCCAATATATAGCTGATAGTCTTTGAATACAACACTTAGCATATAAATGTAAAAGAGTCTATAATATGTCCAATAATGTCTCTAGTCATAAGATAGGATGGGGGCCAAAACATGTCCCCGGCTCACCCTCAAAGTAAATAACATAAATAAAAGCACCATAGATAGAGGAGTAGTGGTTTATCCTTGGAAAATAGGACTCACCACAACAAGCAAATCTCAAGATCCAAGCTAACCATTGTACAGTGGAAGAAGGTACACTACAAAATGGGTGATATTATGACGGTTTTATTATGACGATTTCTATAAACCGTCACAAATGTAAAATAAATACGACATTTTCCAATACGTCATATTAATTATTTTAATAGTGGCGGTTCAACTTAAATTAGTACACTTTGAACTGCAACTAAGTTTTTTAAATTATTCAAACAAATTTGTTATTTCCATAAATTTATCCTTCATTTGTATATTTGTTGTTTTCTGAAAATCATACCAACAAATATGTTATTTCCTTTAATTCATCTTTTTAAAATATATTTATTGGTAATTGTATTTATTTCTTTTTTTTCATATCTGGAAAATAAATATAATTTTCCTTTTCTAGCATAATATCAAAAAATGGATGTAGCCTAATTCTTTTTTCTAGTCATTTCCCGCAAAACGCTCCCAATTCTCTAATATCTGAAGCATCAGTAATTTGGGGAAACATAATTTGATTCCCCAAATCTCTCTGTTGAAGTATCGCTAATCCTTCAAGGTCTCAATTCTCTCCGTTGAAGTATTGCTAATCCTTCAGCTCCTAATTCCAGGTAAGCTCTTAATCTCTCTTTAAACTTTTTACTCCTATTCTATGTAAGACATTGAAAAACTTTTTTGTGTAAGCTTTTAGAAATAAATTGTAAGATTTTTTAGGTTATTTACCGATATGAATTTTTTTCTGAAATATTTATCCATGTAATTCAGATTATAGAGCGTTCAGAGAGACTTATTAAAATTTGTAGATATTTGTTAGATTCAAGCTTTTTGTGGGATTCCACTAGGTATGTTGTTGTTGTTGTTCAAGTTTTTTGTTAGGACTTTTACATTATTTGTATTAATTCTATGCTATTTAGTCATTTTCGTAGGTTGATTTTTGCCTATTATAGTTTTGCAAAAGTTGAGCTTTAGAGAAGTGGTGAAGTTATGATCTAACTTTTACTTTCGTGCTTAAGAGTTCAGTTTCAAGCCGTTTTCACATCTCAACAACACTAGAGTTTGTCTTTGGATACATGTCATCATTTAAGTTTTCTCCACACGTAATCCACAGCCTTTACCAATCATAGATTGATCATCAGTTGTTGTGCACAAGTGAAGTGATGACAAAAATAGAGCCATGTTTACTGTTTGATAAATTGATAAAATAGGAAACACCAAGAGATCATAGGTTAAGTTCTTTCCACCAGATCAAGCTACCACTTAGTGTTTTAGAAGAAATTCAGAATAAAGTATAGGGAAAAAAGTTCAGCCATGGAATATGGATTCATACCCCCGAAGAACCCCCAACCAACTCCCACATTCCCAAACCTCAAACCCAATAAATAAAATAAAGATTTAGTTGCAAGAATTTATAAACAATCTAAATCATAGAGGATGGATTCATAAGCAACAATCTACTATTATAGAAAGAACCATGTTTAGCAACGGGCTTGAAGAAAAAAATTAAAAGATCTCACTTACTTTGATTTGAGCTTATGCTTTGTAGCAGCAACATCCCTTTTTGCAACATTAGCTCCTATCAAACATAGGAAGCAGAAATTATCTTATAAAGGAATACAGATGGAGAGAAACAAAAGATCGTGAAAAGTATTTTGTCTATAAATAATGAGAAAATGACTTATTTTAATACAATGCACAGTTCACAACAACATAGTTTGGTACAACATCAACACTAATTCAATACCTCAAAACCATTCTCAACACCTCACACAAGAAGCACAAGATTCTATATACTTAACAAAGGTTAAGAAATTCACTTTCCTTAGTTGAATCACGTTCAATCGAACACTTGAGACTTTCCCTTTTGAATTAGAATTTGAAGCACCACGATCTAATCAATTAAGAATTTAGAATTAAATTTTGAAACGAATAATACCCATGATACTATATGACCTATCATAGACCCAAATTGTCTAATTTATTCTACAACTAATTTTTTTAAAATTTCAAACTTAGGATTGAGTATTAATTATTTCAAATAATATAATTGTAATGGTGTTCTTAAAATACAAATCCCTAATATTAATATAAAATTATATACACATGTGAAGCGCACAACATAGTAATAGGTTGGACTAAACAATGAACCAAAAGCACTGGTAGAAGGGTGATGATGAAGGAGAACTACAAACTCGGAGCAGAAGGTGATAATGAAGGAGAGACATACATATTAGCAACTTAAAGAGTTAATATTATAATATAAAACATTTAAGCAAATTGTAGAGTTACCTGTGGACCGTATTTGACATAGTTATACTAATTACCCACCAATCATGCTACTACATACTTACAACTTGTTTGGAACTGTTACAAAACTACCTTCCTAACTAATTCATCCACTCATTAATTTCCTACACCTTAAGCAATATGGGACCCTAATGTTTCATGTAAAACAATGACAAATAGTGCTTAACTTTCTAAAATTTCTATTACATATATATGATTGAAACTAATAATATACAACTCTCTAATGATTTCAACAATAATTTAAACCTCACCTGAAGCCAACAATTTTCCTTTTCTCTCGAGTTCGTCACTTCTAAAGCTGCATGAATAGTTAATCAGATTCGAACCCTAATCTTCTTATTTTCTTTTCTTCTTTTCTAACTTAATTAATTGATTAAAAGATGACACATATTACACTAATTTATTCCCAAGCACATGTACAAATTGGTATAGGATGTTAATTGTAACTAAATTAACATTTAGTCCACTAATTAAATCAAATATCCAGATTTATCCATAAACTAAATAACCATAGTTACAGAATAATCTAAAATACTTATTTAAAATTTATGAGAAGGATATTTTAGAAATAAGAGGATTGATTATCAAAATGACCTAACGGGTTATTACATTAATGTTTCTGATGGCGATGTTAAGGTGTGAATGTCTACTCACACTATATGAAAAGCTAAGTAGATGGACTATTCTTATGACATAAGATATTTTTGTGAAAGATTATGATCACTATTTTACAAGCTATGAAAGTATGATTCTACTGAAGTCTGAATTATATTTAAAGCTATGTATATGCATGACTTATGTATTATGTGGGATATGACATAGTACGGAATCAGATTGGGGGTGGGGACTCAACCTAAAAGGTATTTAATGTAAAGCCTACTTTTCTCATAACTATGTTCCATCATATGTGATGATGATTATGTGCCTATATGGTATTATGCTAGTAGATCCACTTAAGTAAATCATACATCAAAATGGGAATGCTCCCATAAGGTTCATGTTAAAGCACTTACCGAAATGGGAAGGATTCCATAAGGTAAGGTGTAATCTATCCTAGCAAAGTATAAGAATCTTTTACTCGGTGTAGAGACAACATTAGGATTCTATGTATAGTCCACTTCATTTTATATATCGGTTATGGTCTTGTTCCTATAGATGTATGTTAGGTTCTTATGAAAGAATTTTGAGGATGCTTCTTGTCATGACTTTAAACATGTATTGCTCATGCATATTCTATCCTTATCCTATTAATTATAATTATGCATATTGATACGATATTGTGATGTCCTTTGATTCATAGCATACCTACATAATTACTATATTCCATGTTCTAACACATACTTTTTTGCCTATATAATCTAACCATGTAGGGATGGACGACGGGGCTACTATTCCATTCCGTTTCTAGCTTGGGAGTTCAGTTTGAAAATTGTTGGTGAGTTCCCATGCTTCGGGGAAAAGCCTTTTATGATTCTTTTCCATTTAAACTTTGTTGCTTTCTTTGATGTATGTCTTGAGAGTGAGCTAATAAGATATGTTCTAGACCTCTCCAAGATCTTATGATGTAGAGGCATGTTTTTGATGAAATAGATTCATGTAATTACTATAATGGGAACTACGATATTTTCTAATATGATGCATTCCACTTACTTATTCTGTTATGTATGCTTATTTTATCTTATGAATGCTTATGATATGAACACAAGGCTTGGATGGGATGCCTTCAGGTGTCACATTCTCCATGTCATGGCTAGGCTCTACGTTCAGGTCGTGACAAAAAGTGGTATCATAGCATAAAATCTGAAAGCATCTTAGGGAGTCAAACATACCGCGTCCAGTAAAGTCTAGTTTATTGGTGTGAAGCGCTCCACATTCATGAATAAAAGGCTATGACAAATTCAGGAAAGCTTCACTTCTATTGAGATCTACGCCGTGCCTTCAAAACTTGCCTATAATAATGCTTGTCCTTTGGCATTTTCAGAAATGGCTCCATTACATGCTCTATTGCCTATGGGAGTCAATGCTAATGAGGACTAAGTTCCCCCAGCTACTCAAGTCCCTCAAGTGTACCAAGTCTCCAATGACGAGTTTAGAGCCGCTATCACTATGTTGGCCCAAGTCGTTGCTTCTCCAAAGACTCTATTCCAACTTTGAGAATAAGAGACTTTTCTAGAGTGAATCCCCCAAAGTTTCATGTTTCCAAGGTGGGTAAGTATCCACAAAAGTTCATTGTTGAAATCTACAAGGTGGTGGAAATTATGGGGGTATTGTAATGATCCACAGTTTAGGAGCCTAAGAGTGCAGAAAAGTTGGATAGAAAGATGACCTGGAGTTAGTTTATAGGGATGACTTATAGCTTATTGATGGACTTACGACCCATAGGTCGTTTCTTAAACATGAACTTTAGAAAAGGTAAAAGGTTTCCAAGTGTGGGGTAATCTACACACCCAATGATGGTTCGTTGAAGGGATGACGACCATATATATGTTTGTGGATAAGGGTCTTAACATGAAAAAAATTTGGAGTTTGCTAGAAATTAACCTACGTTTAATAGGATGGCTCATAGACCATATTATAGCTCATAAAAGCCCTTCATGAATGTCCAGTATATGAGTAAAAATGGATAGGTATGAAAGGACTCAACGAGTCTAACCATGGGTCATAGAACAAAGGACAAACCATAGAATGGCTTTGTAGTTTGGGTTGAGCAAATTAGTTTCAAGCTTTTTCGAAAAGTTAACAAGATGATCAGGGACTATGATCCATGGTTCAAACCATGGCCCATAAACGTGCTTTCATGGAATCAGTCTGACAGTTTTAATGAAGGCCAATTTTGTCATTTTTGCAAATCCTATTCCTAAACTATGTCATTTTTTGGACCTAAAAAGGCCTAAATTAGACCTTACACCCTAAGGAACTCCTATCTCTTTATTATTACAATTTCCTAAAAATTTCGTAAGGCATTATTCTTTATAGAAGGTAAGGCAAAAAAGGGTAGGGTTTCCAAGTTCTTCCCAAATGCTTCAAGTTCGGTTTCCCCAAGCTTACTAAGGTATGTGAGTTTGATTTGTGGGTCTCCTTTCACCCACAAAGTCCTTCATAATGTATTTGACCTTTTCTTTAAGTTCCTTCTGCTTATGATGATTTCATGATGTTTGTGTTATTAAATGATATTCGTAATATCTTATGATATTTTTACTAAGTGTATGCATGTATTTAAGTTATTGATGATGACCCCAATGGTGAGTTTTGTTATTGATAAAGTGTGGGTTGTTTTGCATGTTTTAAATAAGTATGTGCTCATGATTTTACCATGAATGTGTGATTTATGATTGTTCCAATATAAAATATTAGACCTCCTAGTTTTCAAGTAAAGTCTTGCATGATTTATGAAGATGATTAGGACATTAAAGATGAGTTTTAAAGTTATAATTTTTCAAAGATATAAGTATGTTGACAACTGCCCTTAAAGATGTTTAAGAAGGTCTCTAAGATGAAGGACAATTCTCACTTGGTGATTCCTTAAGTTTGAGCTTCTTTTATGATTTGCCACTTCTGATTCTAAGTGTCATAATTTGACCAAACTACATTTTAAAGATTCCATGGAATGACTTAGCAACGAATGTGACGTGGTAAGAAAATCTTAGTAGCAACCCTTTGTTGCATTAAGTACGTACCATCGTTGGAGCCCATGTAGGCTAGGCGATTGGATCCACATAGGCCAGTTATATTATCTAAGATGTATGCAAAGTGATTGAGTAGCACCCGACATGTGGTCTTCCCCTGCCAACGTAGAAGGTTATATTCGATTCAGTGTAATAGCTCACATGGTCTTAAATGTCAGTTAAGGTCTTCTACCACAAGTTTATGACTCTATGATATGATTCCATTATATGTAACTCCTCATGCATTAACTCATAATTCATATTGAGCGATATTCCTTGTGCATGCTTAAGCTTATATCTATGAACCTTACTACCTCATGTATATTTGTATGTTTCACTTATGTATGATGACATTATGATTTCATGCTTGCATTTGAATCTAACATACTTAGTACATTCCAATGTATAATGCATATTTTGCCTGCATGATTTAACTATGTTGGAGTAGGAACTCCGCCACCACCTTGTGGCTAGTTTTTGGTGCTCAATATTATGGTGAGCCCTTAGTTCGAGACTCTACCATTTTATATTCTAGCTTTTATTTCCTTTTGAGACGATATATATGCTTCCCTTTTAAGGCTTTACTTTCTATGTTGTTAAACATTGGAGTCTTTTTTATTTGATGGATATTGATTGTTACTAGTTCTATCAGTTAGCATATTAACTGGTATGATTTATGGATAAAGATCTGTTGGTCTTACATGCTTTTTAATATTGCTTCATTATCATAAAATTGTTACGACCAAAACTAGGACCTAGATGTAGCACAGTGAATGGGGAATCCGAAGGAATCCTAAACAAGCCTTTTAGCATATCAGACACACATCCTTGGTCGTCCAAGCAATTAAACAACAACAAGAAGCGAACATAAAAATGATGATAGATGGACTAAGGGAGTCTTTCATAGACAAAACATACAAGAGTCAACACAGTCAAAGCTCAACGCATTATTACATAACTTGTCCAACAACACCTCTAGACTTAGAATTGAGCGGGGGCCAAGACAACTTTTCGGGCTTACCCTCATAGTCTAAAGCATATAATAAAGGAAAGATAGTCTTAACATAACATAAGATCAATGATATCGTCCTCGGGGTTGAGGACTTACCAACTTGCTTCAAAGATAGTACTAACCATGTGGAGGAGAAATATGATCAAGTGGAGCCCCGGTTCCTACATGGTAAAATCATGTAGGCATAGAGTATGCGTTAGTACGTTTGAATGTACTAAGCATGTAGAATGCATTGCAACAAGAGATAGGTAACATAATCAAAATGCATAATTTGATGCGCCCCGGGAGGTATCCTTGGTGTGGCTGGCACTCAAAGACTATTGCTAGCCTTCGAGCAAACTACTTGGCCTCATTGTCATATCATACTCAACAACGGAAGAAAATAACTCAAATGAACATAATATCATCAATGAAAAGTCACTCATATTTAACAAAATAAGTTTAAAATTATACAACACTCATAACAAGTCACCCTTCATGGGTAGGACTTCCAAGTGAACCCAATCACCAACCTTATATTCAAGATCCCTTCTCCTCACATTGGCATAGGACTTTTAACGACTTAGGCTGTTTTCAACCTTTCTCTAATCAACCTAACTTTCTCTAAGGCCTCCATCACCAATTCTAGACCCAACAAAGCCATCTCTCCCACTTCAAACTACTCAATCGGATACAAACTTAGCAATGACCCCCTTCATACCTACCCACCAAAACATGTCCCTCAAATTTTCAACATTTTCGTAGAACTAGGGTAAAGCAAATAGGAAGAATCATGAGCCTCGTCAAAAATCCTCTTTGTCAAGTCACTCACACAAGGCACACACAACCTACCTTTGTATCCAAGGGCACCATCTACCCCTTGGGAGAAAACCTCCACTTCACCACCTTCCACCAAAGCATTCAACCCTATCAAGACGAGGTGAAAGTCTTGCTTTGCCTTTACCTCCTCAACCAATGAAGATCGAAACCATTAAAACCACTACACTACCTTTCTCAACTTCCTCCAACCAAACTCCCAATCTAGCCAACTGATGGACCTCTCTATTCACCTCTATGCCACCATCATTAACATATGCTAGGCCACCCATAGACACTCTACTGAGAGCATCGACCATAACATTAGCCTTACTAGGGTGATAATGCACACTCATATTATAATGTTAAGGAGCTCTAACCACCTTCTTATTACCTACAATTCACACTTATCATATTTAGAAAACAACCTCTCATCCCCCAAGATTTGCAACACTACCCCCAATTGATTCACAAGCTCTAAATAAATCAATACTTCATCACTAGAGACCACCATAAACATGCAAAGGTAGGGTTTACCAAACAACTCCACTATGACTCAAAAGCCAGAGACCCTATTCATGAAACTTATAAATATAGTCGGTGCATAAGTTAACCAAACAACTCCACTATGACTCAAAATGCTCACTCCTAGTCTGGAAGGATACCTAGGAATATCACCTACCCTCATTCTCACTTGGGGACAAAACTCGAACCGAAGATTAATCTTAGAGAAGTGACTAACCCATTAAAGTTGGTCAAGTAGATCATAAATCCTTGGGAGAGGGTACTTATTATTTATGGTGACCCAAATAATTTGTCGGTAGTCAATACACATTCTAAGGAAGCTATCTTTCTTCTACATAAACTACACCGAGAAGTTCACTCAAAAGATGTCAAGGAACTCATTAACCACCAAAATCAACTCTATAGGAAGGACTATTAGCTCAACATTCCTACTTTTGCAAGATGATAAATGCAACCCTTAGAGACCAATTGGACCTCGAGACAAGAAATAGACCTATCTTTTCACTACCACTCAAGAACATGTTTACTTTGGAATTGAAATCTAACTCTATGAGTCCCATGATCAAAAGGAGACACAATATGCATGCAACTACTCCACCCCAAGTATGACATCAAAATCCACTACATCTCATTCAAAAAAATCACAAGGCAACCCCTAAATGCAACATGGCCACGGAACAATCTCTATAGACTTCTCTAGCAATAATAGACTCACCAATGGGATAGACACCAAACGAATACACAACAAATCAGGACACACTTGAAGCCCATTAGTAACAAAAGGAGTAATGAAAGGGATATTGGCACACAGACCCATCAATGCATACACATTAAAGCCAAAGGAAATTTCAACATACCGAAGCAACATCGGGCGTCTCATCCCCTCCTTGCCTCCCTCGAAGAGCATAGAGCCTATTGTACAATAGAACACCACCTTGACCTTGAGGACTACCCTCCTTGCTCTTACTTCAAACACAAGGGAAATCAACAAGCTTATGACCAACTCTTCCACACCTATTACACACATTTGAATCCTTTAAGCATTTTCCATGATGATGCTTTTCATATTTTGGGCATTTTGGAAAACTCTCCCCACTATTGCTACCTTGGAACCTCGGGTTAATCGTTTCATCAATTGCAAGCCTCTAATTTGGATCACTATAGGACCTTTGGCATCAAATTTTATGATCTTATTGGAGATTCTCACCCTTAGTACTTTGGAAACCACCCTCATACTGAACTCTTTTAAATTCCCCACTTTCCTCTTTTGATCATAAGGACAATCAACCATCTTTTGGTCCATCTTACCATACCCATAGCATGCACCCGTATTCCTTAACCTTATGCTATTATGTTATCGCCCACACCTTGTACATCTAGGACGAGTCACTCCACTATTGCCCTCAGGCTTGGCAAATGGGAGCCTACCTCCAACTAGGGCTCTCTTGGCCTTTCACTATCCATTCTTACCATTTGAAATCCCAAGGGTACCCACCGATCGGTATATTTATGCGGTCACAACCTTGGCCAACAGCCATAGAGCATTACGAACCTCCTGTATTTGATATATCGCCATCTTGACTAGCCTGAGACATATTCTGAAATGGAATGGTTAGGAACTAGTAATAAGCCCTAGAGGACCTAGCTCTACTACTTGATATACATCATGAAGAAGTAAAACATTTCTTAAAACGCCTCATAGCCTCTTACTCATAGTCGTGGCGCGCTATACAACATTGAATAAGACTCTAATCGACGCGGTGTATCGGATGTCGAGGACCATTAAAAACCTAGTGCTATGATACCAAGTTTGTCATGACCCAAACTAGATATGACACGACAAATGCGAAACTCGAAGGAACCCCAAACAAGCCTCTTAGCATATCATACACACATTCTTGGTTGCGGAAGCAATTAAACAATAAAAAAGAATATAAAATAAGGATAGAGGGGTTATGGGAGTCTTTCACAGCAAAAACATACAAAAGTCAAGAGATTCAAAGCTCCACGAATTATTACATAACTTGTCCAACAACATCTCTAGACTTAGAATTGAGCGGAGGCTAAGATAACTTTTTGGGCTCACCCTCATAGCCTAAAGCATACAATAAAGGAAATAGAGTCTTATCATAACAAAAGATGAAGGATATCATCCTTGGAGTTGAGGACTTTCCAACTTGTTTCAAAGATTGTACTAACCACGCGGAGGAGAAAGACGATCAGGTGGAGCTCTGGTTCCTACATGGTAAAATCATGTTGGCATAGAGTATGTATTAGTATAATTGAATATACTAAGTATGTAGAATGAAATGCAACAAGAGATAGGAAACATAATAAAATGCATAATTTGGCAATAGATGAGTATATGACAATGTGGTATGTATGAATGATGTTTGAAGTAAAACATGCTTGTAAAGAAGATATCACATGTGAAGTAAGAGACCATCATCATAGACGAGACAACTTAGTACTTGGAATCCAAGGTAGACCATCCCTTAGAAGTGATTGAGGAATCAACCCCTAAATTGGTTGACGGACATGACCACCCTCTATCGGATGTGATTGAGGTACCAACTCCTCAACTGGTTGATGGCTTATCACCCTCATCCAAGGCGATTGAGATATCAACCCATCAATTGTTTATGGTCAACTCACAATACTATAGATGCATATCATGAAATCAACACATATATACCATCCTTTTATCATCATAAAGTCTCTTAAATCACATTTCATGTATCAGGACTTCAACAACTTAAGAAACATAATATGGACATTTTATCAAACACTTGGCGGGTGTATAATGCTAGTATAAGATCATGCAATTCAAGAGTGAAATCATGCAAGAAAACTCAATGTAAAATAACTCACCAACACTTGGTAAAACTGTCATGAAATATACATAAAAACTTGTCATCAAATCTCAAGATAGATCAAAGATTCATAGCTCAAAACATGTATAGTGACAATAGACAAACCATCTCATAATATAAGCTTGAAATAGGTAGACTTGTGTTTCAATCAACATTTTATAAAAACCCCAACATAATTTGTAATTGTAATTCACAATATGTAATTCCCATAAGTAATACAACTTGAAAACAGGCAAGTATTATACTAAGGAAGATTGAGCTTCATCGGTGGAAGGTACCCATGAATGAAACTCACATACCTTAATCTTGGAGTTTCTTGAAGAAAGACTTGAGGAGGACTTGGGGCTTGACTTGGTTCTCTTGAACTCCAACAAAATTTCTTGAAAGTCTTGAGAATGGATGGAGAATTTGATGAAGACTAGAGAGGAATTTGAGAGTTTTTAGTGAGGTTTTAGGGCTAAAAACGGCTGAAGAATGAGGGATTGTCGCATATATAGGTATTGGGTTCTTACCCAATTTCCCTGTAGTAAAAAAATCATTTTTCGGAAATTTTTTAACTAGTCCGTGCCAGGTCCGCGTAGCGGACTGGTATCGGATGACTACTATTTTTGGGAAGTTTCACAAAAAAATTATTTTCTTGGCATAGATAAAGTATACCTTGTATGTACTCATTTTTCCACATAATTTTTCCATCTGAACAATAATATGAAGTCAAATTTGTAAAAATCTGCACGAATTGAGAGATATTAAAGAAAATATGCTTCATGGGGTCTTTCTGAGATATGAGGAAGGGTGTTTAAATATCTCCGATTTTGAGACATAAGGAAATTATGATCATGGGGCACTCGTAAGAAGATGTGGGGCATTTCAAAAATTCCCATAGACCCTTTCCCCATTTTATTTTGCAAAGTTAATTTAATGCTTATGATACTATAGATGACTTGAGTGAGGTTCCTTCGGGTATCTCATTCATCGTGTGACAACTAGGCCCTAGGTCAGATCGTTACAAGTGTCTTTCGAGGAAAAGGCCGAATTGTCAACGTATCAACTTAAGGAAGTCATTCTAGTTTGGTTTACTCAATTGAAGTCCGAAAGAGTTTAGGAAGAACCTATTTGTCGGGAGATGTTTAAAATTGCTTTCCTTGATTGTTTATTCCCTCCTGAACTAAGCAAATCCAAAGTGATGGAGTTTATTAACTTGAAGCAAGGTGGTATGAGTGTGAGGGAATATGCCCTACAGTTTACCAAGTTGTCCAATTATGCTCCTTCCTTGGTGGCCTACTCTATGGACTGCATGAACAAATTCACTTTAGGTGTGTCTAACTTGGTTAGGATGGAGTGCGTAGCCACGATACTCATTAAATAAATGGATATCTCTAGACTTATGACATATGACACATAAGTGGATAGTGAGAAACCACAATAGATCAGGATAAGGGAGTCTAAAAGGGTGCGATATGATGGTGAATTTCCATATGCTAAGTCAGGTGGTGGTCATTTTCAGCAAGGCCAAGGGTCTTCTAAAGGAGCTTCTCAAAGGTTTGACAAAGAGAAAGAGGCCAATCCTAAGGTTCATGGTGATGTTGCGAAAGGTGGTGCTATTCTTCCTAGGTGTCCTAGGTGTGGAAAGAATCATATGAGTGAATGTTTGAGAGGAACTAATAGTTCTTTTAGTTGCAGAAGCATGTGAAATAAGATTGCCGAGTATCCTAATATTTTTAATAATGGTAAAAAGAAAGGACTCCACAAGGTCAAGTAGCTCAAAGAGGGAAAGTGCAACAAGGTTCCCAAGTTTAAGGTGGTGGTCCATGTGGTAATTCGTTATACGCTTTGAATGTTAGGCAAGAGGTTGATGAGTCCCTCGATGTGGTTACCAGTATCTTAAGAGTCTTTTATCGTGATATGTATGCATTGCTTGACCATGGTGCTAATATGTTTTTGTTACTCCTTACATTGTCGTAAAGTTTAATGTGTCTCCAGAAGTATTTTTAAAGCCTTATACGATCTACATTCCTATTAATGAGTCAATCCTAGCCAAGAAAGTTTATAGAAATTTTCCCGTGTCAGTCTTGCATAAAGTATTCCCATGCAATCTAGTTGAGATTGATATGAATGATTTTGATATTATTCTTGGTGTGTATCGGTTGTATGCATCCTATGATTCTATTTATTGTAAGACCTGAAAGGTCGCATTCGAAGTTCCTAATGAGTCTATCCTTAAGTGGAAGGGAACCAATTCAGTGTTCAAGGGAAAGTTTGTCACTTATACGAAGGCTATGAAAATGATTTCCAAACGTTTCCTATATCATGTTGTCCGAGTCATAGATGTTGAGCCTCATGCTCCTACTCTTGATTTGGTCTCTATGTAGAACTGAACTAGGGGCCTAGTCTTATGGCGAATGAGATACCCAAAGGCACCTTACATAAGCCTTCTAAGAATCTCAAGCACTCATAGGCATTAGATAGAAGCTTATTGTGGAAACATGAGGGGAAGGGGGCTATGGGCCAACTTATGTGATGAAGCAACGTTAAAAAGTAGTGAAATTAGAAATGATCATTTGTCCATAAGCGTAGCACTAATATATAACGAATGAAACCAGTACGGTTGATTTCCATCAAATAGAAAGAAAATCCATAATAGACAATATAGAAAGTAAAAGCCTCAGATGGCTATAAATATATCATATAAAAACAAAATAGACTGGAAAATAGGTAGAGCCCCGAACGAATGGCTCACCATAATGATAAGCTAGTCTCCAAAGTCAACTACTAACCACGTGTTGGTGGAGAAGTACCTGTCCCTACATGGTCAATTCATGCCAACAAATATGTATTAGTACGTCGGAATGTGCTAAGTATGTGAGATGCAAATGCACGGATGAAGCTGTAACGCCATCATAATTAAACATAATATATATGTATACATAAGAGAAAGAATCATGAGATGAGCTTAAACATGCACAAAGAATGAGGCTCAGGTCAATATGAGACAATGCAATAAGAAAACACATAAAGTTAAGACATGTCTAAGATCAGATAACCTTGTGGAGACGGACCATAACTGATAGTAAGACCATGTGAGCTACTACATGGAATCTAATAAACTCTTTCCATTCGATAAATGCCACTGCACTCCTTCCATTGGAAAAAGGGGAGTCTACTTGCAAAGGTAGATATCAAAAATTTAGGAACTTTGCAATTGCAGCTTTCATATCTTTTGGGCCTATGTAGATGCACTAGTCTAGACTATAAGGCTCCTACGGTGGCACGTAGTTAGGTATATTGATATTTAGCTTCAAGAGATCATGCCTCAACTAATTGAATGAGTCCTAATCTATAGTCCTCTTGGTGCTAAGTCATCCCACAGAAATCTTTTAAAACATACTCTTAAAATCATAAGTAGTAATCATAGGAGTAGTTCAAAAGTAAGAATCTTTCTTAAAAAACTTTTAGGGCAATAAAAATCATACATATATTTGGTAAACTTTAACTTCGAAGCTCTTCATAAAAGCCCTAGTCATAGTAATAGTCATAATTCATAAGAAGCTTTCATTAAAAATAAAGTGGGCTTAATTGATGCATGTAACAATAATGAATCACATAAGTCTTAGGAAATTTCTTTAACAAGGAACATCAAAATCACCCAACCTTAATCTTATCGAAATTCATCATAGAGTCAACATCATACTTCGAGTATGTATGTATATATATATATATACTTAGCAAAGTACTCATTTAACTTTATGAGCATCATATACTAACATAAGGATCATGAAACCATCATAAGCATGAACTTTAAATTGAGAAACTTAAATAAAAGGTAAATTACATAATAGGGAACTTTATGGGTGAAAGGATAGCCATAAATTAACTCACATACCTAGAGAACTAGAGAGATATGGAATTGAAGCCTTTTGGGAAGAAGCTTAGAAACCCTAGCCTTATTGTTGAGAGCTTTTACCTTAGGAATTTGGAATTAAAGGAATGAGAGAATGAGGGGTCTTTCTAGGCTTGAAGACTAATATAGGTGTCCCTTTTCATCCCCCTAATGACGTAGCGTAGGAAAAGAATTGCGAGAAATGACCAAATTTTTCCTTATTAAAACTATCAGTAGAGACTTATAGAACCCCAATCATGGGACGTTGATTGACTTATGGGCCATAAATCCCCTCATCTGATGGAATACTAGAGAAATCTGACTTTTGCTGAATTGAAAATTATGATCAATAGTACGGGCCTTGAAATTACTCATGGGCCATAGTTCGACTCTAGAGTCCTTCGCACTTAGTAGACAAGTGTTCTCCTTATTCTTGACCTCATTCCACAAAACCATATACGGTTGTATCCTGGCCCATGGTCCATCTGATAACTCGTAAGTCACCTTTCTAAAAACTACAATTTCCTTCATGTTTGAGGTCCCACTCACTAACCCATCTATGAGCAGTAAGGTATCCCATGGGTCATAAATTATTCTGTGGGTTACCCCACACATGGAAATTGTTCCCCCTCCTAAAAATCTCTATTCAAGAACTAATCCTACGAGTCGTGTAACAAATAATAGGCTATAAGTGGTCCCGTGAACTAGATTCCAAGTTGTTCTTTCTCAGGCCAACTTTTCTGCACTCAAGGCACCTAAATTGGGGGTCGTTACAATATCTTCCCCTTGGGAACATTCATCCCCAGATGTATCTATAGGCAAGCTCTAAAGAGTAAACTAGCAGCTAATAACCCAGTATGCATGCGAAAATTCAAATCAAGCAACAATTCTAAAAAAAATCGGAATTCATAATTTAAAGCATGTCTCAAAAGAGTCCATAAACATCATGAGAAGCTAAAATGCATGGAACTTGAGGGTAAAGGTAAGTAAGAATAATTTCTTAATTGTTTTCTCATGAAACACAAGAGGCTAAGCTGATTATACCTTAGCTTAAATTGTTGGACAACATGTGTTCCAAAGGTTATTGTACATTTTTCTTGAGTATTTGGAAGCTTTTCTCTTTTTGGTTGGATTGATTATGAAGGGAGGATATTGTTCTTAATGATTCTTGGTTCTATAATGATGTATAAAGGCTACTGCACCATTTTTATAGTCCGCAAAAATGAATTCTTGTATGATATCGTAATTATGCTCTTAATAGAAACTTATGGGTTGATGATCGAAGATTGTTGTTTCACGTTCTCCATATACTTTAGAACTATTTTTGTCACTATTTTAGGACTTTTTTATATGTATATATGGTGGGGACTGTTTGGTTAAAGTTGGAACAGGTTTGGAATTGTCGACGTCAAAACGTAGCGAAGGGATGTAATGTTGTGCCGCCTATTTGTATGTTGTGTAGAATTGTTATGTATTGTGCTTTGTGGGCTGTTTGTAAAATAGTTATGGGACTAAAACAGGCTGCATATGATATGTATATGAGAATGTGTATTAGAAAATACGATCAGAGGCGGAAAGGTTGAAAGAATTCGCTCTGGTTTATGATTATACGCTTGCTGCCCGTGTGTTATTTTTATGAGATTGGGCTGCTAAGATTTATCTATTGGCTGCTAATGCTAGTTTTATCACCTACTATATTATAGATAAATATTTATAAGAAGAGAAGGTTATCTCGAGGTAATAGCGAGGTCATACAACGAGGTATGTAAGGCTACTCGATTTCGTATTACTTGGCATGAAATCTAGATTCTTCCGTGTAACATAAAGGCACTTACCAACTCTGACACAACTATTAACCATGTCTCCACTCATTCACATGTTCATATGCTCTCATTAATAGTCACCCTCAAATTCGCATACATACGTGACTACCAAGTTACATGGGTTCTTGTTGCTAAATAAAGTTCACGAGTTGTTCCATCTCATACAAATTTCATTATTTGTGTAACGTACTCTTTTTACTGTCATATTGTCTTATATGATTATTTACATGTCATATGTTATAGCTACAGTCCTACAACTCTAATATTATGACCACCAAAAGAATCATCTCAAAGGTAATGGAAAGATAAAGTAAAGTATATTGCCTATTGATGGGTGGTAACCCGAGGGGTGGAAGAATCACCTAGCCAGGGTCGATCCTATCATGGGGGTAGCCTAAGGGGTGAAATAAAAAACCCTAGCCAGGGCCGATCCTGATATAGATTTACAACTGATCAGCTGATCATTTGCATTATATGTTGTGCACAAATTATACAGTAAAGGTAAAGTAATAAAAAGAACATAAAGTACATGATCCCACAGTATAACTAAAGCTGGTCTCTTATCCTACACCAGTGCGTAGTTTCACTTAAGTTGATACTTCACATACTATATTTTCTGCCTTATATATTTAGTACATTATCTCATACTAACGTCCCTTATGGGGGACCTGCATTTCATGCTGCAGGTATAGGTCCGAGTAGATCTCCCCAGTAGGAGTACAGGAAATCCAGCTGCTGTTACCAAGCTCCAAGTTACTTCGGAGCTTTGTGTGTCTAGAACTTATAATTTTTTATTGTATAGTTAGTCGAGGTGGGGCCTATCCCAACCCTTATCAGATACTTTCCTTATCTGGAGGCTTTGTAGACTGTGTAGCTTAAAGTGTGGTCATGTCTCGCACTTTAGACAATGTGGACCCAACGGCCTAGCCATATGCATTTCCGTTTGGCTTGTTATTACTGTTTACTTTCTTAAAGACATGCTGAATGAAGAAATCCCTTATAATATGTATAGAAAGCACATGGATATAGGTTGGTTCTCCTAATCCTTATTGGAAACGGGTGCCAGTCCGTCTTAATAGGACTTTGGGCGTGACAAAACTCTCCACCCGAGACTCTACACAGAGCTTGTAGATCAAACATGGTAATGGTATGGAGGTGGTCCTCTTCAGTGCTGACTCATGTATCTACTCTGCTATGAGTCAGGCCCAATCGATGTCATAACCAGCCATGATGCTGGCAGCCAATATCGTATGCTTTAGCATAAGTGTATTGTCTGCTAATGTTAGTCGGATGCATGATCTAACAATGGTCTACCAAAACTTAGCGAAAAGTTGAGTGAAGCCTTTACTATAGGATCAACGTGGGTGGCGACCAAAGCAAGCTCCGGACCCTGCTCTATAATATGGCCGACCACCCATCTCAAAAGTGAGGTCTGCTGTATCGGATCATTCATAACCAATGAGTTCCTGGCCTACCGCAACTCGTGACGAAATTCTGCTATGGAACTTGGGGCAGGGAACTCAGGACTAAAAGGGCATACGATGAATCATCTCCTTAGAAATGTCTAACCACCGACCTCTCACTCGTATCTCTATAAACCTGGGCTAAGTGAGTGGTTTCTTCCCCTTGGGAAAATTTTGTTGAATGGTGGCTGCGTACAATATATAGAACTCCCTCACCAAAACTGAGGTGTAGCATCCAAGTGACTCTGTCAGCCACATCAACCCATATCGTATCATCATGTCGTGTAGACTTGGGACATGGGTTAGTCCATCATCAATGACCCTAGGCTTCTCATAGATGGAATGGGTCAACTTGTCCTACTCCTTGAGTTGTGTATCCTCCAAGAATATAGCCTTCATACCTTCGATGCACCACCAGTTGGCATGAGCATTAGGTACTGATTAAGAAGATAGTATGATGGAGGACTCAGAATCTCCTCTGTCGTCGTAGCCCTCCTCAGAACTCGGCTCCTCTCTAATAGGAGTCATCTGGGGCATGGTACTCCCACTCTCGTCACTACTTTCCTCTTCAAACTTGGAAGGATTATCAACCTGAGCCTGAGGCTGCCCAACTCTAGTCAGTGGTTGAAGTGTTTCTGGGTCAGGCTGGGGATCAACTATCTCCAATGACCTACTCAGCTGAGGGGTCTACTCAGTATCTAAAGGCTTGTCATATATAGGTTCATCCCTGAGCTTTCTCCTAAAGGCCTCGATCTTTGATAGATTTCCTTTCGGGTCCATGGTACCTGAAATATAAACATAAATGACTATGGTTAGCCCCAAAATCAAGAAATAAAATGCAAAAATTACTCTAAATCAGTTGCAAAAGGACTTCACAAAAGCCCCTTTACGAGTTATAATGACTACTAGAAGTTGTAAAGTGCTCTCATAGACCAGTGCTTCAAAATAATATTGGTCACTGGAAAAGTCTACATGACCCAAGTACGACTAGTAAAGTGGTTTACGAGTTGTAGACTGGGTCGTATAAGGTTATAGCGAGTAATTAAAAATTAGGCAGGGATCTATGAGACCTATGTATGAGTTATAAAGTGATTTATGAATCGTACAAGGTCTTTTCTGATGAATACTCAAAGTATCCAGTTTCTGGAATTTCCCACGAGGGGCTATTAATCTACAAGTTGTAAAAGACTCTTGTGAACAAGAAATCTCAGATCCCTGATTTTTATAAGTCCATCACATGGACCCTAAAAATATATTTAATACTTTATCAATGTCATAAAAGTAATCATACAAGCATTCACATGATTCCAATTTGACATCTATATTGCTAAGCATGATTTCAACACATATTCACCCTCATCACAAAGAATTAAGCATGGAATAACCTATGTTTCTGACCGTTCCTGTATGATTCACACCAAATCATGCTCCTATCTCATCAATCACCATTTCACAACCATAAACTATTCAACATCGTTGAATCAAACACGGTTGATGATTTCATAGTCACAACAATTAACAATCTCAAGGATATAAAACCCATTTCGGACTTAAACAATCAATTCAATCAAGGGCCACTCTAATTTCACATTCATAATCACATTCAATAAAAATTTCATGAGTAAACATTATACCCATCATAATCATCAACTTAATCAAGCACTAAAAGGAAAATTAATGATCAAAATCAAATCAAGAACTTAGCACAAGTGAAGTCTAACTTGAAGAACAAAAAGAAAGGAGATGAGTGAACATGAAACCCTAGGTGCCTGAAATCTCGCTGAAAAATAGGTCACAACCATTGAAATTTGATCAAAAATTTGAGGGGAAGGGGAAACTTGGGGAAATTTTGCTTAATATGGTCAAAAGTGGGGTCAAAATAATTTGACCCCTCTTTTATACCTTTACCGGGTCAACAGTTAAAATTACTGGGCTTGGGTCTATGAAACCCCGACTATGAGTCGTGGATGAATCTGTGACTCATAAGTCATGGTCTTGTAGAATCCTCAACACTTAAAAAAATTTTGGGAACTTAGCTGCAATCCATGAACCCCATACACGACTCATATATTGATCTATGAGTCATAAAGTTTGCTCGTGAATTAGAGTGCACAATTATCCTGCCTACTAGAAATCTCCACAAGATGGGGTTATGAGTCATAAAATGCAATATGACTCATAACCCCCATCGTAGAAAACTAAACCTGATGCTTTTCTTAGCCAATTTGCTTACGTAGTCCTGTACTTGCATACTTTTCATGAAATACACAATTATCCAAAATGCAACCAACTCATTGTCAAAACTAGCAATCATAACACAACAAAATAACTAACTATGAATCCAAAAACTGAAAATGAACTTATAACTATGCAATAAAATAAAAATCCTTGGGTTGCCTCCCAAGTAGTTCCTGATTGATTATCTCAGCACGACTTAGACAAATTAGCTATTTGACTTCACCAATTTCCTAAACCTCACTCTTGAGCTCATCTTCATGCTTCGGACTGACGAATGTCAAAGACAACTACTTTATCATTCAATCTAAACCTAAGTTGACCAATTTCCATATCCACTAGAGCTCGTCCTATGGAAAGAAATGACCTTCCCAAGATGATTGGAATATCAAAGTCAACCTTACAAACAAGAATCACAAAATCTGTAGGAAATATAAGTTTTTCCACCTTTACCACTACATCAAAAAGTATGCCCATATGTTTCTTCATCGTCCTATCCTCCATCAACAACTGCATATTAGTAGGAGTAGGGGTGCCCAACCCAAGCTTCTTATAGAATGCAAGAGGCATCAAATTAATACTAGCACTCAAATCACACAGTGCCCTTGTGAACTCCACATCACCTATAGTGCAAGGTATGGTGAAAGTAGCTGGATCTCCACACTTCCAAGCTAAGGACTTTGTAGGGATAACACTGCAATGTTTAACTCTAAAGAAAGCGCCTGACTGACAGTGCACTTCTTGGTGATCAAGTCCTTCATATACTTGGCATAGCCCGACATTTTCTCCAAGGCTTTCAGAAGAGGAGGGATGTTTATGGATAATTTCTTAAGCATAGAGTGAAAGTTCTTGAATTTGTAATTTTGCCTCTTTTTGAGCCTTTAAGGGAAGGGAGGAGAAGGCCTAGGGACAGGCTTATACTTTTGTCGCTCTTGAGCTGCTTCACTTACCCCATCCTTGACACAATCATCTTCTTCAACCACATCCTTGTCTGCAACTATCTTCTCACGAACATCTTTTATTTCAACCGGCATAAAATGATAAATGGTGCTCTTGCAACCTCTAGTAGTAACCGCATACATTTCCCCTCATTCTTGGGATTATATAAAGTGTTGCTAGGTAATGTACCCTTCTGACATTGATTCAATTGAATTGACACCTGACCAAATTATTGATCAAGCTGTTTAATAGCCATAGAATGAGACTTTATCTTTTGATTACTACTTGAAATATCAAATTTCATGCCCTTTAGAGTTTCATCTTAGGTCTCAGCCTTATTCAACAAATGATCAAACATCTCCTCAATTCTAGAATTACATATATGATGGCACATATTGAACATTTCTGAAACCATCGCTTCTACCCCAGTCTGCTTCAGGACCCTGCTAATATCATAACAACCACCTTGGTTGTCTCTATAATCTCCATCTCTACCATAGTTCTAGCCTTGGTTTCCTTGACCTTGGCGCTAATAGTTCTGATTGGACCCTTAGGCATTGATCCGGAAATTCCCCATCTGATCATTCACAAAACAAACATCCTTCTCAAAGTAAGGATATTCATACATGGGTGCACATAGAGGTTAGTGAACTACCGCATTTACTCTTTCGTGGTTTTTCTTAATAACCACATCTATTCTTGTGCGAAGTTGAGCAAGTTGTTGCATAATCTCCTCATTAGTTTTTGCTTGCTCTGAACCAACACTCACAACATATGAAGCCCTTGTGGAAGCTCTATCACGTTGTCTCCTTTCATGATTCATCTTGACCCCTTGCTTTATATGTGTTGCAATCCTTGCAAATGGTTGATCTAGAAACATACCCCCCATAATAGTGTCAGCACAAGCCTATCTATTCTCATCAAAGGTATGGTAGAAGATCTCCACCAAGGCATCATCAAGTATCTTGTGGTCAGGGACGCTACTCAAACACTTAGTAAATTGCTCTCAAGTGGTACTCATAGAATCACTAGGCTGTTGCTCAAAGTTATTGCTCTGATCCTTCAATTTGAGCTTCTTCGATCTAGGGAAGTACCTCTCCAAAAAGGCCTTCTACAAATTCACCTTACTAGTGATGGAACTCTGTGGGAGCTGAGATACCCATAATGCAACATTGCCAGTAAGAGACTATGGAAAGACATGAAGTCTCACAACATGTTTAGATAGATTCTGTGTTTCTATCACACTCTTGCAAACAAATGCAACATTATTCCAGTGGCTATGTGGATACTCTGATGGTAAGCTCAAAAATAGCCCACAATTCTGCAGCATCTGTAGTAAGCCACTAGAGACTGTGAACTCTATGTTTGCCAGTAGTGGTAGAAACATAATAGCTCCTGTCACATATATAGCCATAGAATTCAACCTATACTGATTCCACTTGTAAACATCATCATTGTAATCCTGAGGCTATGAAATATTCTCCAAAGGAGGTGGATTTTCATTCCCATCATCATAATTGTTATTCCGATTCAAAGGTTCATTGGCAGCATTGTTGGCATTTTCTCGGGTCATTCTTCTTGTAATTCTTTGGATCTTTGGATCAAGTGGAGTTAAGGGATTGCCTAGAATCCTTGTGTTGAGAATACACTAGTAGTATACCCTGCACAGAGACGAACACAAAAAATAAAAACAAATGTAAAATATATGAAAACTAAGGATTAACACTAGAATTACAATTAATAGTGAATTCAAATAAGTCTAGTTGTATTCCCCGGCAACAACGTCATAATCTTTGATCACGCCCAAGTTACACCTCTCTTTTCAAGGATAAAGTGTTTGTTGTCAAATATTAAACCTACAAAAGGTTAGCGTCGAATCTTACAAAGAATATAGAGACTCAAAACAATTCACTAATAAGCAATTTAAAGTATTAATTATCTCAATTCCCTGAAGGGTGGGGGTTTGAAGTAATCAAGAAGAAAACAAACAACACTAACTATAATTGAAGAGAATCAATAATAGAGAACAACTTAGGTATTCTGTTCCCCATGATTCACCAGCTCAATAACATCAGACAACCCAATTCTTGGCTAGAGTATAGTATGCATGACGATAATTTAAGTTCAACAAACCCTTTGGCCAGGTAAGAGGCAAATTTCAATATGTAACTTGGCCCATCTCTATAGTATGCAAAATTAACCATTACCTAGAGTCCCAGTCAACCTCCCCTTGGTTTAGCTTGGTTGATTAGACGAGAACACATCATCAAATCTTGTTAATCAATCTCTTTTCCTATTCATTACCCCCTGGATCGAGACGGTAACAATAGAAAAGTTCTAATATTGGCCACCACTAGAAAAAATGCAAAATAAATAGAATTGATTAATTCATGCAAATATCCATTCTAAGAATTGCAAATTACCCAGGTTAATTTGGTTAAGTCTCCATGGTTGCACAAACCCAAGTTGTGGATTTAGCTACTCATGCTATAGATAGATGAAGAAATTATGAATTGAGAAAACATAATTAAATACTTACCCAATTGAATTGAAAACCAAGCAAATCCAAAATTGATTGAGAATCACAAGATTTGAAGATCAAGTTAATTCACAAGTGCATTCTCTCAATTTTCTCTCTAAGTTTTGTATTCTAACCCTAATTAAAATAAAACTAATGGCTCTCTTTGAAAAATGACCTAAAATACTATTTATAGTAAAAAAAATTATGTCCTTAATAAACTAGAAAAATTGGTCGCCGGACTCCACGAAACGTATTTTAACTTGTAGAGGCTTCTATGAGTAGTAATCCAGGTCTCGTGATCAACTCTTGAGATCTTGTACTTCACTTCTTGAACCATATTCATGACTTGTAAGCTAATTTACAATTCGTAATTCAAACTCATGCTTCAATTGTTTCAAATTATCCCTCTTTGGAAATCTTCCAAAACCTATCTATACGACTCGAAGAATGCTCTACGACTCATATAGAGGTCTGGTGGACTCGAAATTCAGATCTTAACCTTCACTGAATTTTGTCGTGAAACTGCCTCTACGACTCATAAACTGCTCTATGACTCGTAGAGGGTCTCGTAAATCACCAAAACCAGAAAACTCTGCAATTTTCTCCCAAAGTAATACCAACCCACTTTCTTGCAATAAAAAATACAAAAGCACATAAAAATCATAAATATAATATTGATAACACAATAAATCTTATGTTTTAGGCATCGAAAGCTTTGTATTTTGACAACATATCACATAGGAGCAACGACTTGAGCTTGCCAGGATGCGATCGAGACAGAATGAGGAGATGAGGCAGGTTCGAGAGCTAGAGACGGCAAGGGGTAAGGGCCCCTCATGTCATGGTCCTACCACTTTGTAGGCCACCAGGTAGGTTGAGGGTGGCCAGACTCAGTCAGAGATCGGGGCTTTGGCGCCCAAGTATGTTGCTTTTTTACCCCTATGCTTTATATTCCATTTTTGTGAATTGAGGACAATACAACTCTTTTTTGATGGGCTATGGGTAGCTATAGGCCTCTATGAAGTCTTAGTACCCTTGGTCTATAACGATCTCAAATTTTGAATCCTAGAGGTTTTCTTGCCTGTGCTCTTTTTCCCTATGGATATTTAATTTCTATTGAACCGACATGTTTAGGATGTATAGGTAGAATTTATAGCATATATTACTAATATCAATGACATATGTTTGTTTTTGTATTTTTTCATTAAAATGATATCAACGAAAATTTTGTTAGTTAGTCTTGATAGCAACCATACATGTTTGATTGATGACAGTGCTTTATGTGATAAATAAGAATGCATTGAGATGAAAAGCATGGTTTGAGAGTCTTTGTTGATAGTGTAATCAGTGCCATGTAACTGTAAGCTTTCCTTGCTAAATTCATATGGTGTGCTTCAATTCAGAACTTGCCCTGTTACTTTGACTTAGACTGTAGGTTAGTAGGTTAGGAAAGGATCTTAGGTTGTTGTTCATAGTAGTCCACTTAGCCTAAATACCTAACTAAATGTGTAATGTATCACTTGATCCTAATAATTGAGCCTTACATGTACCTTTTTATTCATTAAAAACCTAATTAAGTTACCTAGCCTTATTAGATGTAAACTCGTAAAATTAGCCCTGATCCTTCCTTGAATGTTGTGCACCTTAATTGAGGCAAAACTCCTAAGTTGAGGGTGGCCACCAAAAGTTGCCTTGGTTCCTAGGTTGGATATTGAGCACCTCGACTAATGCTAAAAGCCTAAGTTGAGGATGACTGGTGAAAGGGGAAAATGAAATGAGGGTGAAAACTATTGATACATGAAAAAGGAGATAAAAATATGTTCTGGGTGTGAGAAAAAAGAGTGACGCCTTATATGAAAGTTAAAAAGAAAAATGATGTAAACATAAAAGGCAAAAAGCTGAAAAATGATGATAAGGCACCTAGAAAAGGTTGAAATAAGAAAAAGCAAGAATGAGGTGAAAAATGACAGTGTTAGTAGGGCAAAAGTGTATAAAAAATGCAATGTCAAGGAGGTCCTTCAGTCACTATGCTCCCAAAACACCATACCAAAGCTCCCTGAGTGTATGTTACATGCCAATAAAGTCCTAAAATAATCCTAGTCCAAGTAGTCAAAGGTCAAAGTCATGATTATAGGGGCAACCATTTGGTATTAAGCATAGTATTTGAATTTTTTTTTGCAAGTGACTGATTTTGCAAATTCCTAAGCGTTGAATCTGAAAATATTATCATGAGAAGGATATGGGTCTTTTTTCTATGAAAGAACTTGTATTACGTTGTTGACATTGGACTAACTCAGCGGTTGTTGCATGTTTGAAATTGCCTTGCTTATCATATTTGCACTATCATATATGTTGATCTGTGATTAGATTGCTTGACAGCTATCTAATATTCTTTTAATGTAGTGTGGGCATCTATGCTTGAGTTTAAAAGGATGCTAAAATGACACCAAAAAGTGCTCGAAATGTGCCTCAAAATGCCTAGAATTTTAAATTTCATATATGTTAAAATCCATGGGCGATATCAAAAATTCGGCTTCATATTCGTGTTCAGGAGGTTAAAATTAGGGAGAGAAGGATCTAACCCTGATTTTAGAGAGAATGAATCACAATTTTTTCATTTTTAATGTGACGAATTTAAGTGTTGTTTCCGCGTTACCCTCGCGACGCAACCCTGTTATTTTTGGTGCCAGTGTTTATAATTTGGCCCAAGATTTTTAAGTCTTGGGCCTGAGCCTTCCTATATGAGAAAACACATATCTTAGCATTATTTCACTCTCATATTACCCAAGACATTTCCCAATACTTACTCAAATCCTTAGTCTTATATTTTTCTCAATATTCAAGTCTCAAACCCTCATTCGGAACTAAGGTTTTCCTTCAAGGTTCTTCATCAAGCTTCAAGTCTCCATCTTCAATCTTCACCAAGTTCATCTCTAAGTTAAGGTATGTGAGTTTCTTTCATGGTTTCCTTTCACCCATGATACCCAAGCATCCTTTGATAGAAATTGCATGATATAAATTTGATTTACAAATGGGTCTTGCTTATTATGAAATTCACTACACACTATATTAAAGTTATGAGAAATTATGATTATTTTGCTATGTTTTGAGCCATAAATCTTGGACCTATTGTAAGATTTGATGAGGGGTTTTGATGTATATTATTTGAGGGTTTTACACGTTGTTGATTGATGATTTTACATTGGATTTTCTTGCATGATTTTATCTCTATACTTCATGGTTTTATGCTAGCATTACACACCCTCTAGTTGTTAAAATGTCCGGACGTGATTTCTTGAGGAGTTTATGGTCCAAAGCATGATATATGATATGGTTGACTATATGATAATGAAATGAGCTTATGTATGACATACTCTATATAAAGTATTGCATTAGACCATACTCAATCCGGGAGGATAAGACCTTGGGTAACCAAGGTGGGGGTTTGTACTCATCAACCATGTGAGGGGTTTGTACTTCGCCACCATGGTAATAAGGTGTGATTATCATCAACCATATGAGGGGTTTGTACCACGCAACCACTAAGGGGTTTGTGCCTTGAATATCTAGATTGGTCTCTTCTAATCATATGATATCCTATATGAGCATGAGTTACTTAAGCATATTTTACTTAAGTATTGATCACATATTCCATATTATTATATTATGCCTATTGTCTATTGTTATGCATTTTGAATATGATGCCTATCTCTAATTGCATATCATCCTACATACTTAATACATTCAAACGTACTAAATATCACTATGTAGGGATCGAATCCCATGTTGATCATCCTCCTCCTCCATGTGGCTAGTTTTGTACTACTCAAGCTAGTTGGTGAGTCCTTCACTTCGGGGACTTTAGTCTATGTTGCTCTTATTACGAATGGAGACATTCTTCTTTATGTTCTATTTTTACTATGAGGGTGAGCCCAACTGCTTGTCTTGGCCCCCGCTAAGTTTTATGTAATAGAGGTGTTATTGAACAAGATATATATCTATATTATGAGCCTTGACTCTTCTGTCTCTTGATTATGATGTTAAGTAAGCTTTCCCATAGTCCCTTGCCCTTGCTTTCCAAACTCTTGCACGTTAATTAAGTATTAATCTCTCTGTCGTAGTTCTAATAAATTATTTTCACATCTATTGTTCTTGCAAGTTGCGTCAAAATAAGCCCGGCACTAGTGTTAAGCAGGGAACCATAACAGATCTTTCACAGCTTGTTCATACACAGAACACATTGTTTTCAATAGGTCTACAAATTCTTCTTCATAGGTACTCCAAGCAGACCACCACAACATTTTTTTCATATGAAGACCCCTCCAAGTCTTAGCCCAAGTAGCTTCTATGTACCTTACACACCGTCTGTGGTGTGCTTTTGGAAGAAACTGGCCAACAGCACCAACCAGCCCCTGAAATTAAAAAAAAACAACCACTGAAATTATAAAAGCAACACCACATAATAAAACATAAACAACAGAAAAAATATAAATTAATAATGAATTTGATAAGATATTACCTTTTGCATATCCAATATGAGTGTGAATCCTTCGCCATCTTTTAGATCCAATGAATTTCTCAATAACTCAATGAACCATTTCCATGTTTTAGTTGTCTCTCTATCTACTACTGCTCAAGCAAGTGGATAGAAATGTTTCATTGAATCTTGTCCAAGAGAAACCCATAGAATTTTCTTACATTTACCTTTCAAAAATGTCTCATCCAGCCCTATAAATGGCCTCAAACCAGCTTTTCAATCATTTTTCAAAGCTTGAAAGCATACATAAAATTTTGAAAATCTTCTTTTACCTTTTTCTAAAGCATCCTTAGATATGTTTATCACAATATCAGAACTAGGATTGTTGTCCCTCAATTCTTGAGCATATGCCTCTAATTTGTTAAAATCATCAATAAAGCTACCATCCAACTTCTCTAAGACAAGCCTCTTAACCCCTTTCATCTTTGAATAACTAATATTCAATTTAAAATGATCATCCACATCTTGCCTAATGTCTTTTACCATGTATTTGGGGTCATTCTGAAGCTTGTTCTTAAAGTAATGTGCTAAAACCTCTTGAGTAGCTCTTTTGTTCTTAAAGGCTTCCTGACGAGTGTGCTCCATTTGTAAAGTCTTATTTCAAATCCGTGGCCTTTCTTATCTCTTGAAATTAGACACACAAATGGACAGCCAATATCACACCTATATCTAAGCCTAGTGGAGTCACTTTTTACAAGTGTAAGACCTCTCTTATTAAAAATTGAGTAATAACTCAGAATACTTCTAGCTTCATCAAGATTCTTGAAGCTAATGCCCTTTCCGAACTTTGAAAAATTATCTAGTTTCTCAGTTACTTCTCTGTTCTTTTTCCTCCTAAAAAATTCCAACTCATCACTATAATGATCCCTACCTAAAGGTTGATATACATCATCTTCACTTGTTTCACCATCAGTGATTGCTTCTATTGCCACTGGTTGAAGTCTGTTAACTTCACTTATGCTATCAGTACTTACACCACTGATATTACAAGCTAGGACACTATCTTCACCTTCTTCAACAGCAAATAATTGAAGTTGAAACACACCAAACTGAGTAGACACAGTAACTTGCAGTATTTTAATTCCCAAATCATTCTCTACTAGATAATACCTGTTAGAGGCTCCTGTGCATAGCAGTTGTTTCACTTACTAAAACCTAACTTTCAGTGTATTCTGAACAGAGGTCAAACTAAGAGAGAAAATTCGAATCATAGTCTTTTCGCAAATGAGTCAATTTTTTCACATAATTAATCTGAGGACTCAAGACCCACTTTCCTCCATAATTAAAGACAACATCGATCTTGTCAAGCATTCTTTAAAGGAGGTCACATGATTGACAAAAAAACAAGAGAAAGTGACTCTCAGATGTATTAAAAATACAACAAAAATGGAATATAAATATTTAATATAAACACAACAGCTAAAAGTAAATCGATAGGGACCACAAGTTAGGTAAAGACAAGAAAATCATGAAATGTTGAGAAAATAATTTAAAAAATCCCTACATCGAAATAAACATGAATTAGTCTTCTATACACATACATCTCCGAAAAATTACCAAAACAAGCATATAAGGCATGTAACAACATAAAAAATGCCATCAAACAACAAAGCGCGACAAGAAAAACACAACCCTAGATCTATTAAAAAAGAAAGAAATCCGTACATGAGTGGAAAGATGACAACAACAAAGCCCTAGTTCTTCATTGGCTTGGCCTTCGTTTTGGTCATCTGAAACTTGACGAGCTGATGAGAAAGGAAATGGATGCAAAAATGGCTGCCAAGAAAGTGTCGTACGCTTTAGGTTAAGTCTTAGAGAAAAGATATAATGTTTTAGGAATTTAGTTATATGGGTGGGTCATGGATTATTTTGGTTGGTTCATGGGTTATTTTGTTTGGAGCAAGTTTTTTAATTAAATTTGTTAAATTTTTAATTAACCAATAGAAATGTGCCACATCATTAATTAAAAAATTAATTATCTCTCTGTTAAGTTGAAGGGTAAATTTAAGAACATATTTGGCCCCAAAGGTTGACGGAGAATATATTTGGCCTTTTACATATATTTGAAGGGTAAATTTGACCCTTTTCCGTTTATTATACTATCTTACTTTTATTTTAGAATAAAAGTTAATAGATCTTTATTTTATTTTATGTGAAGATATAGATAATTCCCAAAGCATATTATTTAACTGTGAAGATATTTGCTTGACTGATTCTGGTATGACACATACAATATTCACAAATGAGAAATATTTGTTCTCATTTAAATATGGGCAAAATAAACGTTACTACAATTTTCGGTAGTACTAATATGATCGAGGGCTTCAGAAGAGCCATTATAATTTTTCCCAAGGGAACTAAACTCATCATAAATAGTGCTATGTTTTCTCTAAAATCTCGGAGAAACTTGTTGAGTTTTAAAGATATTTGTGCAAACGATTATCATATCAAGACAATGGATGAGATGAGATGAGTATTGAATATCTTGGTATCACAAAGAATGTCTCTGAAAAGATATGTGTTATAGAAAAGTTTGCTACTTTATTATTTGGTTTGTATTGGACACGAATTAGTGCAATTGAGGCACATTCTATAGTAAACCAAAAGGTTACTGATTTCAATACTTTTGTACTTTGGCATGATCGCTTGGCATATTCTGGATCTATAATGATGAGACAAATTATAGAAAATTCAAATGGACATCCATTAAAAAACTTAAAGATTCTTTTAAATGGTGAATTTTCTTATATTGCTTGTTATCAAGGCAAGTTGATTGTGAGACCATCACCAACAAAAGTTGGGATTGAGTCCCCTGCATTTTTGGAACGTATATATGGGGATATTTATGGACCTATTCATCCACCTAATGGGACGTTTAGATATTTTATGGTCCTAATAGATGCTTCATTTAGATGGTCACATGTACCTATTATCATCTCATAATTTGGCATTCGCAAAATTATTGGCACAAATAATACGATTACAGGCACAATTTTCTGATAATCAGATTAAGTCCATTCTCCTTGATAATGTTGCAGGGCTTTCATCCCAAGCATTTAATGACTATTGTTTATCCATTGGGATAAGATTTGAATATCTTGTTACTCATGTTCATACTCAAAATGACCTTGCTGAGTCATTAATTAAATACTTGCAATTGCTTGCAAGACTATTGCTTATGAAAACTAGCTTGCCCACTTCTGTATGGGGACATGCAATTTTGCATGCTGCAACACTTATTTATCTCAAACCGATAAATTATTATAAGCATTCTCCATTACAATTGATTTTGGATCAAGAATCTAATATATCTCATTAAAGAATTTTTGGATGTGTTGTATATGTACCTATGGCACCACCACAATGCACAAAAATGAGATCTCAAATAAGATTAGGAATATAAGTTGAGTTTGAATCATCCTCCATTATTCGATATCTTGAACCGTTAACTAGAGATATGTTCACTGCTCGATATGTAGATTGTCGATTTGATGAGATACTTTTTTCAAAATTAGGGGGAGAAGATAATGATATCAAAAGAAAAATTTTGTGAAAAAATCTATCATTGTCTCATCTTGATTCATGTGCTTCTATTTGTGAGCAAGAAGTACAAAAGATTATTTACATGCAAAAATTACAAATCAAATGTCAAATGCATTTACAGAATTAAAAAGGATCACGGCTTACCTCTACGAAAAGTACAGTAGTTGAGAAGAAATAAAGTTGAAATTTACTCCCCAAGTAAGAAATTTAAAATTTGTTCATGTAAGAGTAAATTATAAATTCACTATAGCAAAAAGCATATGGCATGGTAAACTTTAAGTTTACTCCTTACACATATATTGAAGAAATAAAAGATTTTTCAAGATTGTTTGTTCTCATGATAAGTTGATTGGATCAACTATTATTGGGACTGAATCCCCTAAATTTTGAAACTATAAAAAGGTGAATATGGGTCTGTTCACTGTCATTTGATATCATAAATGGATGTCATCTATAAGATGATCACATGTGTATTTATTGTCAACCCGAAGTTTGACATTCGTAAAATTGTTTGTGTAAGATAAATTTGGTTTAAGAGCACAACTTTCAGAATACGTAATCAAGATAATTCATCTTGATAATATTGATAAATATCCAAGATGATTGACACTAAATGTCTTAGATAAATAGTCAATCGTTGGTTCTGAGAACAAAGTTTCATGGTCTGAAATATGACAAATTATACACAAAGATATGCATCAATCCAATACATTACGATCAATTTTTCCCTCAATTGATTTATGGTTAGGGACTTTATAATTTCCATCTAAAAATTTTGATATACGATATATAATTAAAAATATACCATGATGCATAAAAGATGAATTTTTCAAGATAGATTGGAATATATGTTAGTTTGTCTAATATAAGGGGGAGATAATAATAAACTAAGAGTTGAAATACTCTTATTGAATGTCCCTGAAGGACAAAGTCTATGACATGAATGAAACATGCAAGTGATCCCAAAAAAGATAATTCTTGAAAAAGAGCAAATGATCCAAATGGTTATAATAAAGAGGAAATGTGCTCATGAAGAGCTTATGACATAACACTTCATGAAACCTCATGTGAGGGGTATCTACCTAAAAATAATGAAGTGTTGAGATTTCAACAAGTTATGTCGCATTTCAAATTGATAAAAAATGAAAGATATTTGAAACGACCCAAAAGATGCTCGAAAATATGCCTCAAAAGTGCCAAAATTATAATTTTCATATATCTCAAAATTCGTGCGCGATATAGAAAATCCAACTTCATAATCTTGTTCAGGGGGTCAAACTGAGTGGGAAATGGGTCTAACCCTGATTTAATAGCAACTATAACAAATTTGAAAACCGCAAAAATATGATTTCCAGTGGCGATCCATGCCCCTAGCGCAACGCGCCAAGGGCGCACCACAGTGTTATTTTTGCATAGTTTTGTTGAGTCGGTCCAAGCCTTTGGGTCTTGGACATAAGTGTTCCCATGCGTGAAAATACATATATTTAGTCTTATTTCACCCTCATATCATTCAAGAATGTGACATTCCTAAATACTCTCTCAAACACTTAGACAATATTTCATCTCCAAATTTCAAGTCCTAAGACTCATCCGAATTTTAAGGTTCTCAATTGAGCTTCAAGTTTCCATCTCCAATCTTCATCAAGAATTCTCCAAGGCTAAGGTATGTGGGATTTTTTCATGGGTTCCTTTCACCCATAATACCCAAGCTTTCATTTACCTAAATTGTATGATTTAAAGTTAATTTATTCACCCTTCTTCCTATGTTCTTATGAGTGACATTATCCAATGTATCCATCTTAAATGTCAAGTGAGATGTTTCCCCAGAATCAACAATTAAAGTCCCTATCTCAGGCACATATTGTCGATCACTAGCATTCATCATACTATCATGACCGACATTTTTAGTAACAGAAACAAGAAAATCATCCGCATTGTTATTACCTGTCATGTTAACAGCCTCTTCAACTTTTTCTTTCTCATTCAGTATCTTCAATATCTTTTGATACTGTGCTGGAGAGTAAGTTTTCTGTATCGTAAGCTACTTCAAACTTGTGCGCACAGAATTGAGTTCATATGAATTCAAACCAGACTTTTGTACTTCAGCAGTATATCCAAAAACGTCCTCATCCTTTAAATCCCTTTCTTCCTTCTCTACTTACCCATTATTTGCAATACCCTTACCTTAGTTAGAATTGAAACCTCTAT
>JAABOM020069729.1:0-37602 GCA_011800125.2 Solanum clarkiae | reverse complement strand
AGGGGCGGGGGCGGGCGGGTTGTGATTTAAGTACAAAGGTAAAATAAAGATAAACATTGTGCTAATTATGTTGGAAGACACTCAAATTTAGGAACAACTTAGGAAATATGTTCCCCATGATTCGTTGACTTAATTACCCTAGACAACATAACTCTATATGTAAATTCACATGCAGGATGGTAACTTAGGTTCTTCAAGCCCTCTTGTGAAGGTGAAGGTCGAATTTCGACATGGTGCTTAGTCAGCAACCATGGTGTGCCAACTAATCATTATCCATTGTTCCAGTCAGCCTCCCTTTTGTTAGGTTTGGTTGATTATACAAGAACATATCAATCGAATCATGTCATCTATTTTCCTTTTCCTATTCGTCACTACCTTGGTCGGGATCGTGATAGTAGGTAGGGTTTGGTGTAGCCTACCACCAAACATAAATCAAAATGAGGGGAAATAAATAATACATGCAAAACCCCAATCAAAGAAATGTACAAAAGATAGGTTATTTCTCAAGTCAACTACTTATGGTTCCCAAAACCCATGTTGTGGGTGCTTAGCTACTCATGGCTAAGGAAAAATCAACCAAAATGAAAATAGAAGACATAGTTGAGAGTTTATCCAAAACAATGAAGAATAATAACACCACAAATTGCAAACCACAATCTTGGGTTAATAGAGAATGAGTACAATGTCAGGTTTGCAATCCCCAAAAGTGGGTCTTCCAATTAAAAATGAGAATCTACACTAAATCCTAGAAAAGCCCTTAGAATAGTTAAGATACAATATTCAAAGTGTTCTACAAAATATTCGATGACTGAGATCCCTCTTCTGAAACCCTATCATTAAGTATTTATACTATTTACAATTTAACACTAAAAATGAAATAGAAAAGATAGCTAGAAGCAGGTATGTCATGCATATACGACTTGTAGGGTAACCTACGAGTCGTAATCGGGGTCTCATAATCAGCACTTGACCTTTTGGACTTGACTTAATGTCCAATATTACATGTTGTTACTTGGGCTATGACTCGTATGCTCCTCTCATAGTCTAGGCCTTTAGTTCTTTGTCCAAACTTGGAGCTCTCTATTTCTGCTATGACCCCAATTATACGAGTCATGGTGAGACCTACGACTCGTAGAGAGGCCTCATATGGTTGACCTACACTTGGAAGATTTTTGATATTGCTCATTGTTTCTTGCTACGAGATCATCTTATGACTCATAGAATAGTCTACGATTTGTAGGATGGCTAAATATGTCCTGCACTTCAGCAAAAATCTGCAATTTTCTTCTAAAATCATGCCCACCTATCTTTTCTGCAATAACAATATAAAAACCATAAAAAGTCGCACTAAGAACATGCAAAGTTCAGTGTTTTATGCATCAAATATTTTGTACTTTGACAACACATCAGCATCCTAAAATTAGAACATTGTTTGTCCTCAAGCGACGACTCAAACTAAGCAGACAATGAGAAAACACATAGTAGCTACTCTAATGGCATACTCTCATTTTTAAACCTGATTGTAAAGCTACTAAGTAGACCAAAAAACCAAGATGTATTCGACAATCCACTATGACAAGTAAAGAAGTATCAACAATCCACAATCACTGAGCTAGTCATATGCCAATCATGTTGTGCAAGTGCCCACACAGAAAAGAAGTCCCTCTTTCTCACTCAAATTGCATTTAAAATTTAGGACTGTGCAAGCATTCTCACTTTTACAATGAAATTCATGAAAAATAACTAACACTATAGGCTTGCTTTTATACTCAACTCTGGAATGATGACAAAGTGAATTCAGATCACTTTAGGACTTAATGGATTGTAACATAGGCTTATGGGTTTTTGATATGGAATGTTAGGCATGGAGTGACTAAAAGCTACCCTTAAACCATGTTTATCAACACTCTTACCTCCATTACTCAACCGTTTTTACTAAATCCTCCCTAATCCTTCTTTTTCAATCTTGTCCCTAGTACTTTCTCTCTCTTTTTCATCTGTGCCTTATTTTTGAACTCGTTTATTACGATTCTCTTCGATCCAAGGAAACATTTGTTTTCTTTTTCCCACCCAGCTCATGAATTTTTCATTTCTTTCTTTCTTTCCCAATTAACCACTTCATTTTCATTACTTTACCATAATAAAGGTCACCCTCAACAAAGGCTTTTAGCCTGTAGTGAAGCACACAATATCTATTCCCTAACCCAGAGCCACTATTTGTAGCCACCCTCAACTTAGGTTGTTAGTCTCAATCAAGGTTCACATGTTCAAGGATAGACCAGGGCCAATATCAAAGTATTTCATAAAATAAGGCTAAACTAGCTGGGTGTCAAGAAAGAACAGGTACACGAGAAGCTCAAGCAATTGGAACAAGGGATCAACTATCACATTTGGTAGGTCATTTAGTCAAAAGTGGACTTTGCTAAAAAAACAATGGCCTAAGATCCTTTCCCAATCTAACCATATCATCAGTCCAATCTTAGAGTAATAAGGGAAGATCTGAGTCTATACATAATATATGAATGTAACAAAATAAGCTCATATACACATGACATCACATATACAATCAAGTACAGACTCATAGGTCATGATTCGAGCCTCAACATGCCTTCTCTTTATCAGAACAAATATTGCAAGATAATCATATGCATGATTGTAAAAATAGCCAACAATCTCAATAAAAAAATTTAGGTTACCAAATTTTTAAAATATTGAAAAAGCATTTCAAGATTGTATATATGCCCAAAAGATAGTAACTACTATATATCTAGAAATAATCTATACTACCTAAACATGCCGGTTCAATAGAAAATAAAAACATCCACAAGGAAAAAGAAACACGGCAAGAAAACCTTAGGATAAAAAATATGGGGAAGTTATGGACGTGAGGTTAATCTGACTTCACCCTAATCTATAACATCCCTACACCCCACCAAAATAAGATACTTTGTCCTCAAGGTAAATACATACACACACACACACATAACATACATGTATATATATAAAATCAAAAGTTAAAATCGAACATCCAAACATAGTTAAAAACAACATTCAAAACACAATATTTAAAAGTATTCAAAAACCAACATAAAGAAAATATTATCTAACACAAAGAACAAAGTATCCATAAGTAGAATATAAGGTCGGGATCAAAAATATCAAACACATGGTGCTCAAGTACCAACATCCATCTGATCCTAGGGGTCTTAGGGCTCCTGTGGTCCAATCTCCTCCTCGGTGATCCCAGTTGCAGTTGCCTGCGAGCTACTTTCTCCATGTGTTATCTGCTGCTCCCGGTCCCTACTCAATGCTACCAGAGCTAGGAACTCCTGCACCATCTCCTCCAGTATTGGATCCTCCTGTGCTACTGCCTCATCATCAGTCCTGGACATCTTCTAGCTCATCACTGAGTTATCGTTCTTGAGGGGCCTCTTCTAGTGGACATGTGGGTGGTCAGTGAACCAATCAGATATATCATCAACCGCTGGTGCCATCTCTGGGAATGCTATTAGGGCTGCTAACGTTCTCAATAAGTCATCTTCGAACTTGGCCAACTCCTCTGTCACTGCAACCATGTCAGCAGGCTGGGCATTCTCGAGCCTCCTCTGGACCCTCTCCTTGAAGGCATCTACTCGGGCATCCACTACTCTAACTCTCTAATCTATCATCTCACGAGCGAGTACCTTTACCCTCTCCTCTGAGTCCTGGACTATCTAACGAAACCATGGTATTATCTAGCCAGTCAACCTCTACAAGTGGGACTCTATCGTCACTTCTCTGCGCACAATGCCTGAAAAGTAAGAGTAGAATAAAAGACAAGTATGCAGAATCAACATGTACAGTAGAAGGTGCTGGTGCAGATATGGTGTAGGATTGCATCACCTCAATCTCAACTATTGGAGATGACCCTGAAGTAGCTGGAGTAGCACTAGTGGTGGTTGGGGTTTGCTCCTGAGGTTGCGGCTCAACAGGGAATGGATTTGGTACTGGAGGAGAAGATGCTCTCTGTAGGGCTACTAGGTTCTTATCAGCCTTGATTAGGATGGGATCCATAGTGCGCATGGCCTCTACAATTGGGTCACAATGGGGGTTGACATGAACACTTGCCTCACTGTACAAATAATGAATCAAAATAGGGAACAACAGCAAGGTGTTTGTCCTGACAGCGGACTCGTGTATCTACTCAACTATGACTTGGGCCTAATCAATCTCGTAGCTAGAATAGTATGACTCGCTCCAAGGTGATCGCGTTATCTGTAAAAGTTGGCCTGATATGTCAACGAATAATAGACCACCAAAACTTGGCCCAGAAGGAGAGGTGGGCGTGGTTTGTGGCACACGTAGGCTCAAAACCCTTCTCGCATATCTGGTCGGCTATCCACCAAAATAGCATGGTTTTCACCCGAACATCCTTCTCGTTCATCGCTTTCCTCATCTTTGAAATTCTACTATCATACACTGTGGTGGAGTGAGGCATTCTATAGTTGGACCCAAAGTGAACCCATCAAATAGGCTCCTAGCCGACAAAAGTAGCATGGTTTTCACCCCAACATCCTTCTCGTTCATTGCTTTCCTCATCTTTGAAATTCTACTATCATACATTGTGGTGGAGTGAGGCATTCTATAGTTGGACCCGAAGTGAACCCATTGAATAGGCTCCTCAAAAAATACAACTCTCCGACCCCTGACCAAAACGTCTCATAATCTAGGATAATCAATAGCTTTCTTATTCCTGGGTAGGCCTTGGAGAAGAGTAGCATAATAAGGTGCATAGAACTCCTGGACAAAATAAGAGGCATACTTTCCTGATCAGTGTGAAATCCATCGCAGCTCGAGCCTATCAGTCTCTGCATCTAAACCCGACATCCTATCCAACCCAGAGTCATTTAACCTTGACTCCTCGTTGAATTATCGGACAGGCTTTCCCTGCCCTTTTTGCTTTAAGCCCTTATCATAGATCACTTTCATTCATGGAATTCCCCTTCATGGATCAGCTAGAGGAAGGGACTCTGCTTCTTCTGCTTCACCTATGATGCCTCCACTGAATCTGTCTCGGTGTGAGTAGGAGTCATCTTTGGGGACCTTCTGTGGGACCCATCATCATTGCCCTCCTTCTCAAACTGGGAGGGACTATTAACCTCTATCGGGGCTTGTGAAGTGCGGACTCGTGTTTGAGGCACATTCGCCTTAGGGTCTATCTTGACTATGTGGACTTCTATAGACCCCTAAATTGTTCTGTTTTTGAGGATTCGTCCACTAACTTCCTCCTAAAGGCTTGTATGGCTTGTTTATCTTTCTGAGGCATTATACCTGAAAATTAACAACCCAAACCACAAAGTGAGAACCATTGTATTTTTCAAGACAGGAATCAACTAGGAAAATAACACGGAAGATAGAACAAGCAACAAAAGACACACAAAAGATACTAATTCAGTTGCATGTATTTAGATACGAGGCACAGGTATGAATTGTAGGGTGATCTACGAGTCATAGTCTAGCTCATACCAATTTCCAAAAACATTTTAGAGACACAAGCTAGGTCCACGAGATCCCACTATGACTCATAGTGGAAAGTTCAACCCGTAGGTGGGTCTCGTATGGTAAGTGTCAATGCACCATAAGTGTTTGTTATTTCCTACGAGGAACCATTATGACTCATCGGACATCCTACGAGTCGTAGGAGGGCCACGTAGCAGAAAACAACCTATAGTGTATGTACCTTCACTACAAAATCCATTGCTAATCAAAACAACATTCAAGCATGATTTGAAGCAATTATCAATCAATTCAACAGGTATGACAAGTATAACCTTAGTCATGAACATTCAAACCACAATTTCCAAAAAAAATTGTATCACTAATTGATAATTAAACAACTTCCCAACTCATTTGAGAATCGTCTGCAAGTATTTGATCCTTGAAGTCACAACAATTAACATTAGCACAAAAGTAGGGGAGTCCAAAAACCCATTTTCAATTCAATCAACACATACCACAATCAAATTTCACTCTGACATGAATTTATAAGTTGATAACCTATACTCATACACTAAACATATATGATCAACATGGTAACATAATAGGTAACCAATAAAGGCAACATCACTATTCAAAACAACACTAAGGCACTTTAATCGGTCAAACCCATTTCTCATGTCCACATAAGCATATCGACAAGGGTATTACAAAATTCCTCACTAAGCACACAATCATCCAATAGTATACGAAAATCATAACATGAGTGTGAAAAATTTAACCAAGGAAACAAACCAATTGATAGAATGACAAGCGAATAGAAGCAGTGCTAGAGAAATCAAGATGCTGAAACCCTAAAGAAATAGACCCGCTGGAAAATCTTGTCGGAAAGTGACGTGGGTTAATGAAAAATTGATCCAAATAGTAGAGAGGGTTTTGCGTAAGCTTTGGGGGGAAGAAACCATTTAAAATGGGGAAATTAGGGGTCAAATGAATTTTGACCACTTATATACTCAACCGGGTTAGCTTTTCAAAATTTTGCAGATTGGGTCTATGAAACCTCGACTATGAGTTGTAGAACCTCCTATGAATCATAGGTCGTGGTCTCATATCAGACCCCAACACTTAGCAAAAAGTGAAATTCATACCTGGGCACAACAAACCCCACTTACGACTTGTGAGGGACCCTATGAATGGTAAGGTTGGCTTGTAGCATGAGTGCCAACTTTAGATCCTTACTGTTTTCCTCTATGAGGCATGACTACGAGTCGTATTATTCACTATGACTCATAGGCCTTCTTGTAGAGGATGCTCCACATGCAATTTTTTTTCAACTCTTCAACTTTTGCTATGTTCCTACAAATCACACTTCAAAATACACTAATGTCTAGAATACTACAACTGATCCAATGTCTCAACACATCAAAACAAGCATCAAACTACTACCTAACAATTCAAATTTCCGAATTATAACTTCAAACAAGCCAAGAACATAAAAGATACTTGGATTGCCTCCCAAGAAGTACCTTGTTTAACGCCATGGCTCGACTTTGTCATGATTCATCATCAAAAGTTTTCAAGGGCCCAAACTTCACTCTTAAACTCATTCGGGTATTTTATTGATTGGCGAATGTAATATATGACCTTTGCATCATTGACCCTTAACCAAAGTTGACCTAAATCCATATCCACCAAGGCTCTCCCGGTGGCCAAAAATAGTCTTCCCAAGATAATGGACACCTCAAAATCAACCTCATAGTCAAGGATCATAAAGTCCATGGGAAATATAAATTTATCAATCGTTATAAGCACATCGAAAAGTATCCCTTATGACTTTTTTATGGCTTGATCCACCATGAGCAAGAACATTCTTGTTGGAGTAGAAGTGCCTAGGCCAAGCTTTTCGAATACAGGAAGAGGTATTAGATTGATACATGTTCCTAAGTCGCACAATGCTTTTGCAAATTCAACATCACCATTGGTGAAAGGAATGGTGAAAGCAGTGGGGTCCTCTTGCTTTTGAAAAATTCATTTGGTCAAAATGGCACTATATTGTTGGATCTCTTGCGAAAGCTCTTGGCTCAACGTGCACTTCTTTGTTACCAAATTCTTCATATACTTGGCATACCCGAGCATCTTCTCTAGGGCTTCTAAGAGGTGAATGTTGATGGATAGTTACTTTAACATTGAGAGGAAGTGTTTGAATTTGCCATCCTCTTCCTTTTTCTTAAGCCTTTGAGGGAAAGGAGGAGGAGGTTTTGGAATCATCCTAACTTTCTCTTGCTCTCTCACACCTTCTCTTTGCATCCCAACACTCTCCAAACCTTCTCTCTCAACCACAACTTCACCGCCAATACACTTTTCACAAGCTTCATCCTCAACCACTGGCATAGGGGGATCTATGGTGCTTTTACCACTCCTAGTCATGACCACCATGCAATGCCCATCATTCTTTGGATTTTCAACTGTATTACTTTGTAAGGTACCCTTTTGGTGTTGGTTCAATTGCGATTAAACTTTGCCAAATTGTTGTTCTAATTGTTTAATCGCCATAGAGTGACTATTTTTTAGTTGATGCTTGAAATGTCTGATTTCATTCCTTTCAAGGTCTCATCTTGGTGGTTTTCTCTTTTCAACAACTTTTCAAACATCTCATCAATCCTTGAAGTATTTGGCACGACATTACGATTGTGAGGTGGCACATAAGGACCATTCTTATTCCAGCTCTTCTACCCCATTCGGCATCTGATGCTCTCTCTCTTTCATAGTAGCTACTGCGATTGTCTCTACAAGCACTATCAAAGTTGTAGTTCCGACCTTGATTCCCAGAACCTTGCCTTCAATAATCAGAATTAGACCCTTGGGGGTTATTTCGGAAACTCACTGCTTGGTTACTCACAAAACAACCATCTTCATCAAAGAATGGATCTCCATACATAGGAGCCTTAGGAGTTTGGTGAGCCGCCACTTGAACACTTTATTGGTTTTTCTTTAAGACCAAGTCCATACTCGTACGAAGTTGAGTAACTTGCTCCATGATCTCTTTGTTGAGCTTTGGCTTGCCCATTGTTGGTGTTGACTAGACAAGAAGTCTTCATTGCACCTCTCTCTCTCTCTCTCTTTCTCTCTCTCTCTCTCTCTCTCTCTCTCTCTGAACACATGCTCTGTTTGTTTTAACCACTTGCTCCATTCTTATGGCTATCAATGCAAATGGTTAGTCAAGAAAACATGCCTCCTATGATCGTGTCGGCACGAGCTTCACTATTCTCATCAAGCACCTGATAGAAAATTTCAACCAAGGTATCATCAACAATCTTATGATCAGGAACTATTCTCAAGCATTTGGCAAATCTCTCCTATGTAATACTAACAGAGTCACTAAACAATTGCTTAAAATTGTTTACTTGGTGTTGGAGCTTAAGCTTCTTTGATCTTGGAAAATATCTCTCTAGGAACACTCTCTAAAGCTCTGCCCAACTTATTATTGTGCTCAGAGGAAGCTCGGATAGCCACATAGCTGCATTACCAGTTAGTGATAATAGGAACACCTGCAAACCAACTGCATCACGAGAAAGATTTTGTGTCCCCATGACACTCTTGCAGACGAAGACAACATTATGGAGATGATGATAAGGATCCTTTGAAGGTAGTCCTATGAACAAACCACGGTTTTGGAGCATCTAAAGTAAGTTACTTGACACAGAGAACTTAGTGTCTGCCAGTAATGGAGGCAACATAATAGCACCGGTAACGTCCATGGCCGTAGGGTTCAGATAATATTGATTCCATCGGTAAGCGTTTTTGTTGAAGTCCCTAAGTTATGGCATGTTGTCCCTTGGTGGTGGATTCTCTTCTCTTCCTACATCCTCATCATTCATATTCATTCTTTCCTAAACCGTGATATCTTCATATTGAGCTATTCTCTTAAAGAGTCGATAGATCACCAAATTATCAAAGCTAAGGGATTGCTTTGGCTACTTGTGTTGGGCATAAAACATAGTACACCTTGTAAATAAAACCAAACAACGAAGACAAAAACAAAAGTAAAATACAAGAGAGTCTAGAAATTACTACTAGAATTAAGTAATAGTGATATCAAGTCAAGAACCTAGCCATATTCCTCAGCAACAGCGCATAATTTTTTATGATGGTGTTCACGTTCCAATAACAAAGTGGTCGCAGTCACCAATAAATCTAACCATAGGTTAGAGTCAAAACGTCAAGGAATGCAAGGTTTGACTATATAGATTCACTATCAATCATTTCAAGCACCGATAACACAAATCTCTAAATGGGGGTATTTTGTGATTTAAGAACAAAAGTAAAAATAAAAATAAACAATATGCTAATTATATGGGAAGACATTAAAATTTAGGGACAACTTGGAAAATGTGTTCCCTATGATTCATTGACTCAATTACCCAAGAAAACATAACTCTAACTGGGAATACGCATGTAGGACGGTAATGTAGGTTTTTCCAGCCCTCTTGTGAAGGTGAAGGTCAAATTTCACCATGGAGCTTGGTCATCAATCATCATGAGCCAACTAATTGTTACCCATTATCCTAGTCAATCTTCCCTTGGTCAGTTTGGTTGATTAGACAAGAACATATCAATTGAATTATGTCATTTGCTTCCTTTTTCCTATTCGTCACTACCTTGGTATGGATCGTGATAGTAGGTAGAGTTTTGTGTTGGCCACCACCAAACATCAATCAAAATGAATAGAAATAAATAATACATGCAAAACCCCAATCAAAAAATGTACTAAACCTAGGTTATTTCAAGTCAACTACTCATGGTTCCCACAACCCAAATTGTGGGTACTTAGCTACTCATGGCTAAGGAAAAATCAACAACAATAAAAATAGAAGACATAGTTGAGAGTTTACCCAAAATAATGAAGAACAATAAAACCACAAGTTGGAAACCACAACCTTAGACTAATAGGGAATGAGTACAATGTGAGGTTTGCAATCCCCAAAAGTGGATCTTCCAATTAAAAATGAGAATCTACACTAAACCCTAGAAAAGCCCTTAGAATATTCAAGAAAGAATATTTAAAGTGTTCTACAAAATATTTAATGACTAAGATACCTCTTCTAAAATCCTATCATTAAGTATTTATACTATTTATAATTTAACCCTAAGAAATAAATTTAAAAACTGTTGGCAGCAGGTACGTCACGCAGATACGACTCGTAGGGTAACCTACAACTCGTAATCGGGGTTTTGTAGTCAGCACTTGACCTTTTGGGCTTGACTTTTATGACCTACTGTTACGACTTATTGCGTAGGTTACAACTCATATGTTCCTCTAGTAGTCTAGGACTTCAGTTCTTGGTCCAAACTTTTAGCTCTCTATTTCTTGCTACAACCCCACTTATAAAAGTCATAGTGAGACATACGACTCGTATAATGTCCTAATATGTCTGTCATACACTTGGCAGATTTCTAATTTTGCTCACTATTTCTTGCTACAAGATTATCCTACGACTCATAAGCATGGGCTAGGATTCATAGTGTAGATCGTATATCCTGCACTTTAGCAAAACTCTGTAATTTTCTTCCAAAATCATTGCCAACCTATCTTTTCTGCAATAACAACATAAAAACATATAAATCCATCAAAAGTCGCATTAAGAACTCGCAAAATCCCCTCGTTTTAGGTACTAAATGTATTGTATTTTGACAAGACATCAACACCTTCAACTTAGAACTATTGTTGGTCCTCAAGCAACGACTTCATCTAAGCAGACAATGAGAAAATACATAGTAGCTACTCTAATGACATATACATCATTTAACTCCCATTCAGGTCCCAACTTTCATTTTCAAAACCTAATTGTAAAGCTACTAAGAAGATTAGAACACCAAGATGTATCAGGCAATCCACTATAACAAGTAAAGGAGTATCAGTAATCCACAATCACAGAGTTAGTCATATGTCAATTATGCAGTGCAAATGCCCTTACAGAAAAAAAGCCCCTCTTTCTCACTCAAAGTGCAAAAAAAATCCAGAAACTATGCAAGCATTTTCACTCTCACAAATGATATTCATGAAAAATAACTAACACCATAGGCTTGCCTTTATACTCAACTTTGGATTGATGACAAAGTGAATTCGAATCACTTTAGGACTTAATGGCTTATAACATAGGCTTATTGGGCTTTGCTATGTCATCTTCAGCAAGTAGTTACTAAAAGCTATTCTTGAACCATGTTTATCAACACTCTTACCTCCATAACTCAACCATTTTCAGTAAATCCGTCCTTATTCTTCCTTTTCTAACTTTTCCCTAGTGCTTTCTTTCTCTTTTTTAGCTATGCCTTATTTCTGAACTCATTTTTTGCTATTCTCTTCAATGAAAAGGAAAGTTTTGTTTTAGTTTTCTCACCCGGCACATGATTTTTCATTTCTTTATTTCTTTCTTTCCCAACTAAACACTTCATTTTCACTACTTTACCACAATAAATGCCACCCTCAACTTAGGCTTTTAGCCTGAAGTGAAGCACACAATATCTATTCCCCAAATCATGACCACTATGTGTAGCCACCCTCAACTTAGGCTTTTAGCCTCAATGAAGACTCACATGTTCAAGGATAGACCAAGGCTAATATTAAGGTATTTCATAAAATAAAGCTAAGATAGCTAGGTGTCAACAAAGAACAGGTACACGAGAAGCTGAAATAATTGGAACAAGGGATCAACTATCACACTTGGTAGGTCATTTAGGCAAAAGTGGACTTCACTAAAAGAACAATGGCCTAAGATCGTTTCCCCAACCAACCACATCACTGGACCAATCTTAGAGTAATAAGGCAAGTTCTGAGTCCACACATAATACATTAATGCAACAAAATAAGTTCACAAACATATAACATCACATACACAATCAAGTACAGACTCATAGGTCATACCATGAGCTTCAACTTGCCTTCTCCTTATCAGAGAAAACATTGCTAGATAATGACATGCATGATTGCAAAAATAGCCAACAATCTAAAAAATAATTAGGGTACCGAATTTTCAAAACATTAAAAAAGCATTTCAAGATTGTATATATGCCCATAAGATAGTAATTACTATATATCTACAAATTATCTACACTGCCTAAACATTCTAGTTCAACTGAAATTAAAAGCATCCACAAGGAAAAAGAAAACGGCAAGAAAACCTTGGGATAAAAAATATGGGGAAGTTATAGACTTGAGGTTACTCAGACTTCACCCTAATCTATAACTTTCCTATACCCCACCAAAATAAGATACTTTGTCCTCAAAGTAAACACACACACACATATAAATATATATATCTATATATATATATATATGTATATATGTATATAAAAAACCAAAAGTTAAAACCAAATATAGTTAAAAACAACATTCAAAACACAATATTTAAAAGCATCCAAAAACTAACGTAAAGAAAATATTGTCTGACACAAAGAACAAAGTATCCATAAGTAGCATATAAGGATAGGGGTGAAAAATATCAAACACATGGTGCTCAAGAACCGACATCAATCGGATCCTAGGGGTCCTGGGGCTCATGTAGTCCAATCTCCTCCTCGGTGGTCCCGACTGCAGCTATCTGCGAGCTACTCTCTCTATGTGCTATCCGCTGCTTCCGCTCCCTACTCAATGCTGCCAAAGCTAGGAACTCCTACACCACCTCCTTCGATATCATCTCCTCCAATACTACTCCTCATCATTAATCCTAGGCCTATTCTAGCTCATCACTGGGTCATCACTCTCGAGGGGCCTCTTCCTGTGGACATGTGGGTGAACAATGAACCAATTAAATATTTTATGACTCGCTAGGGCCACCTCTAGGATTGCTATCGGGAATGCTAACGTCCTTAATAAGTCGACCTTGAACTTGTCCAACTCCTTTGTCACTGCAATAATGTCAGCAAGCTGGGTATTCTCGAGCCTCTTCGAGACCCTCTCCTTGAAGGCATCTACTCGGGCATCCACTACTCTAACTCTCTAATCTATTACCTCAGGAGAAAATGTGTTGACCCTCTCAGCTGAGTCCTGGACTATCTGACGGACCCATGGTATTATCTGTCCAGCCAACCTCTGCAATTGAAACTCTGTCATCGCTACCCTGTGCACCAATGCCTGCAAAGAAATAGCAGACATAAAAGACTAGTCTGTAGAATCAAACTCCGCAGTAGAGGATGTTGGTGTAGATATGCTGGAGGATGGCATTACCTCAATATCAATAGGTAGACACGACCCTAAAGTAGCTGGAGTAGCACTGGTGATCGCTGGGGTCTTCTTGAGTCTGCGACGCAACAGGGAATGGATCTGGTACTGGAGGAAAAGTTGCTCTCTGTAGGGCCATCGGGTTCTCATCAACCTTGATCAGGATAGGATCCATAGTTAGCATGGCCTCTACATGCAGGTCACGGTGGGGGTCGATATGAACACCTACCTCACTGCACAAATAGTGAATCAAAATAGGAAATGGCAGTGAGGTGTTCGCCTTGACAGTAGACTCGTGTTTTTGCTCAACGATGACTCGGGCCCAACCAATCTCGTATCCAGCTAAGATGCTTGATAATAGTACGGCTCTCTCCAAGGGGATCAAATTATCCGTAAAAGTTGGCATGATATGCTAATGGATAACAGACCCCCAAAACTAGCCCGAAAAAGTGGGCTTTCACAATCTTATCAGTGGGGTTTATGACCCAGGTAGGCTCAAAACCCTCTTTGCATATCTGGTAGGCTATCCATCGAAGTTGCTCGTCTTTGACCCCAACAACCTTCTCGTTCACTACTTTCCTCATCTTTGAAATTCTATTATCATACTCTACGGTGAAGGGAGGCACTCTGTAGTTGGCCTGATCTGAACCTGTTGAATAGTCTTCTCAGAAATGTCAACTCTCCGACCCCCGACCAAAACCTCTAGTAATCTAGGCTGATTAATAGCTTTTTTATTCTCGGGTAGGCCTCAGAGAAGAGTGGCATAATAATCTTCTTAGAACTCCCGGACCAAATAAGGGGCATACTTGCCCAATCGCTGTGAAGTCCACCATAGTCCGAGTCTATCGATCTTTGCACCTAAACACTCGACACCTTGTCTAGCCTGGAGTCAATTAACCTCGGCTCCTTGGAGAATTATTGGAAGGTTTTCCTTGCCTTTTTGGCTCCATCCCCTTATCATAGATCGCTTTCATTCCTGGAATTCCCTATCGTGGATTGGCTGGAGGCTGGGACTCTACTTTTTCCTGATCTGCCTGTGATACCTCCTCTGAATCTGTCTCGTTGTGAGAAGGAGTCATATGTGGGGTGCTACTGTGGGACCCATCACCATTGCCCTCCTCCTTAGGTTGTGGGACCCATCACCATTACCTTGGTCAGGATCGTGATAGTAGGCTGGGTTTGGTGTTAGCTATCACCAAATATCAATCAAATTGATGGGAAATAAACAATACATTCAAAACCCCAATCAAAGAAATGTACAAAATGTAAGTTATTTCAAGTCAACTATTCATAGTTCCCACATCCCCAAGTTGTGGGTGCTTAGCTACTCATGGCTAAGGAAAATCAACAACAATGAAAATAGAAGGCATAGTTGAGAGTTTACCTAAAACAATGAAGAACAATAACACCATAAGTTGCAAACCACAAGCTTGGATTAATGGAGAATGAGTACAATGTGAGGTTTGCAATCCCCAAAAGTGGGTCTTCCAATTAAAAATGAAAATCTACACTAAACCCTAGAAAAGCCCTTAGAATATTCAAGAGAGAATATTCAAAATGTTCTACAAAATATTCAATGACTAAGATCCCTCTTCTAAAATCCTATCATTAAGTATTTATATTATTTACAATTTAATCCTAATAATTAAATAGAAAAGACAGTTGGCAGTAGGTACGTCGTGCAGATACGACTCGTAAAGTGTCCTACGAGTCATAATCGGGGTCTCATAGGCAATACTTGACGTTTTGGAATTGACTGTTATGATCAACTGTTATGGGTCGTCGTTTAGGTTATGAATCGTATGCTCCCCTTATATTCTAGGCCTTCAGGTTTTGGTCCAAACTTTTAGCTCTCTGTTTCTTGGTACGACCCACTAATATGAGTTGTAGTGAGACCTATGACTCGTAGAGTGGCCTTGTATGCCTGCTCTACACTTGGCAGATTTCTATTTTGCTCATTGTTTCTTTCTATGAGATCATCCTATGACTCGTAGCTTAGGCTATTCGTAGGATGCTCGTATGTCCTACACTTTAGTAAAAATTTACAATTTTCTTCCAAAATTATGCCAAACTATCTTTTCTGTAATAACAACATAAAAACACATAAAATCATAAAAAGTCATATTAAGAACTCGCAAAATCCCTTGTTTTAGGCACCAAATGTGCCATATTTTGACAACACATCATCATGTCAAGAAAAGAACCGACCTTCAAAGAATGATCAAGTTCATTCTTTGATAACATCAAAAGTCCTTGGTAGAAATGGAACATTAGACTGGTAGGGTCGATAAGCGAGGGAGGATATTTGATTTTCAGATCCTTGAAGATTTTTGATGCATCATTTCTTAAAGATTCTGACGGAACTTGTCAGAAATTCTGAATTGAATTTTTTATCTTGGCGATGGCATGAGGTGGGAAATATTCATGCATAAAGGCTTGATGAAGATAATCCCAAGTAGTGAAATGCCCACTTGGGAACGTATTATGCTATCATGCTACCTTATCACGTAATGAAAAAGGAAACAATTATAACTTAATAAGGTCCAGAGACGTTCCATTTGCCCTAAAAGTTTGACAGGTTCATGAAAACTAAAGCATATAACCCCGAGGATCTTCATTTTTCTTCCCCCCAAATTGATTGTTCGAGACCATTTGAATCATAACAGGTTTGATTTCGAATGTATGGGCATCAATATTGGGGATCCCTATAGGATCTTCTTCTATATGTGCTGGGCTCCTAGCTTGAAGTACCGTCCTACGCAGTCTATTGTTTAACTCAGTCATTGGTTGTCTAATAATTGGTTGTTCTGGGTCTTCTTCTTTCTCAAAATCTTGTAGTTCTATTTCGTCTTCTCGTTTTTTAGAACTTTGAGGTGAATTTTTTGCACTAATTGGATCTAACCGATCTTCAAAATATGAGGGATTCTCAAAATTTTTGGATTTTTGAGCAGGATTACTCGCGCTTTCAAAGTGAGCAAGCATGTAGTAATTGTAAAAAGAATTGAAAAAGAATAATAAATATTAGGAAATCAACCTAGCAAATTTTCTTCTAGGCTAACTAAAAATTTTAACAGAATTTTTCTGCGCCTATCCCCAGCAACTGCGCCAGCAGTTTAGCGATAGTCAACCTTCTCCATGAGAAGCTGGTTTGTTCTCATGTCATATTCTCAAGGATTGACTCAAAAGAAATATTCTATTGAAACTAGTGACAAAGTAACGGAAGTCCACTAAATTCGAATATGTATTTCATGTGTTGAATAAATATTGAAACAGTTAATAAAATAAGGATTATAAATTGAATTTAAGTCACAGATATTTTCAGACTAATCTCACTATGCAGTCTATTTAATTAATTTATTTAATAAACTAGTAATAATCTTGTCACGATTGATTCACCAAATTAATCCTATCCCTAGGTTTTAATAGCGTGCTTCACATTGGTTGGCTAAAACTATTATTTATATTATTAAAAATATGAATTACAGTTTTCCAATAAATAATTAACAAATTGGCCAAATTCGTTAATTTGCTTAATTTACAATTGAAAGCAACTAGTATAAAATAAATAGTTAAATAGACTGGAATAATAATATTATCCTACATATCTAATTCCTAACTTCAATTCATAATACTAAAATAACTAAAGTAGACATGGTAATAAATATGCTACAATATAACATGAAATAATATTTAAATATTATAATAATTTTACTACAAGATAAAAATAACCACGAAGAACTTACAATAGTAAGTAGAATATTACACTGCGTGAACAGAACGGCCCACAAAATCAACTTACAAAACCTTCACTTAATTTACAAAGATTAGAAGCTTTTAAAAACAAGAAAATGACAAGAGAAGTTTAGAATTTTTAATGTGGGAGAATGACACTGGGACTCGGGTATATATAGGCATGAAGGACGGTCATCCTTCCGAAGGACTGTCGTCCTTCAGCAGCTTTTTTTCTTTTGAAGATTCATTTCGCATTTTGAAGATTTTCCTTTCGCTTGATCTGATGAACTTCTCCATTTTGGGCAATTTTCTTCTCCATCAGCTTCTACTTTTTACCCAAGCTTCACGACATGATTTTTCGCACTCCTTTTTACATTATTTTGACTCCATTTTGTTTTAAATTTTGTATTATACTTTGATGAGACTTTGTTTATTCAATTCACTTCATTTTTATAATTATTTTTAAACAAAGGAAATAATATGCCTTCTTTATTCAATTAATTTAACAAAGCACATTAAATATGAGTCCCAAGATAAGAACAAGGCGGGCTTATCAAGAGTACTATAATAGTACTTAATAGGGTGAATAAGTAATGTTCATATTAGGTATGATGTGATTATTTTATTATTCGTTATTTGATTTGGTGTATTATGGATAATTCTTTCTTTAAACATGTTTATCCATGTTATTATAGCTCTTATATTACTAGTACTATGATTTTCTATGTATTGGTTATACAACTTATAATATGTAATAGGTGTATAACAAATATATGTATTAGTTATACATAGGTTGAAAATATTAGCAAACAAAGGACTTAACAATATCATGACTAATACACATATTAAATTCGAATACATCCTACCAAATAACCCCTAAGTATCTTTAATTTTAGCTCTGGAAATTAACCAGTCATATTCTGATCTATAATTATATTTTTTATTTTCTCACTCATTTAACAGGTATATATTGATTTGAATGATTAATGCAAAATACGACAATTCTCCAATACTCTACTTCCACTGCTAACCACCCACATGGACATTGTAGATGTATCCTACCATTATCAACTGTCATCCTTAGCTATTGTCATCAACCATTTATGTCCATATCCTCCACCATCATCAATCACCACAATTAATTATCACTATCATTTATAACCATTTACAATCATTGTCAATAACTACCACTATCCCAACGACCATCATTCATTATCGATATTCACTACTATCAGTCGACCATTACATATCGCCGATTATGGCTATTGACAGTCACCACCATTAGTTATCACTTTCGTCCATTATAATTAATAATTGTCAATACAATTGTCAACCATTACCACCATTATAATATTGATAGTCCAAATCCTCGCCATTAGAAGTAATATGTATTAAAGCTTGATTGTCACATATTCATTTTATAGTGCATCTTTTCCATACGTAAAATTTTGGAGAAGTTGATTTAGCCATACAATCTCCCTTCTTCCAATATGTCCAATGCATACTTCCTTTGTGCAATGAAAATTTCATTGGTTGGTCGTATCACCATAATGACTAGAAACTAATCCAATTTACCAAGGTCAGTAGTTTGAAAGTGACTAAGATTTTGTTTAAAATTAATAGTCTTCATTCACTTTGAATCATGTCAAAACATTGGACAATATTGCTAAAATGGTCAACCCAATCCTTAGGTGATTACTTGAGAGCATAAGGAGATCGGTATAGCCAACATACTAATCTGAACTCCTTCTGAGAAACATACCTTTTAATCCATATGGACCTATTCAACTAATTCATTTTTTTATAACTGTCGAGATAGCTTGTTCATACCTTAATTAATTTCGTAGGATATCTTCTACCTCCTATCTGCAAAAAGTATTAGTAACTTTGTCCATCAATATTAAGATAAATGAGAAAACAAATCACCTAGTAATTTTATTTAAGTTGAAATATAGACCCGAAACTTTATGATTGTCAACCACTTCACTGATCACTAGGTCACACCATTAGGTATAAATATAATTTAAAATATCTACTTTATGTGGCCATCTTTGTTTTGTCTAAGGTCATTATTTAAATATGATTCTATTCAATCCTTAGAAAGTGAAAGTAATTTACTTAAAGTTTCCTTTCCATTTCATTTTATAACACCCCATCATTAGAATTTTATAGTGATTTACCATTGCTAATTGTCTACGGAAACAAAGGGCTTCGTTTCAAGCTTTGTATTTCTTTTAACTCGATTTAATAGGAGTAAATGATTTGATGTTTCTTCAAATACATTTGATCATGGATGAAATAAAGTTGCTTTATTTTTATGTTATCGAAAATATAATGTTTTATATCACTGTAACTTTGTGTTTACTTTGTCTTGTACACTATTGAGAATGAAATTACTTTATATAATTTTTATATCCTTTCTTTGTTTGCATGTACATTTGGAGTAATTTTGAGTTTCTATTCGAGACTCTTTGTGGCCATAGGGCCGTTGTTGCTATAGTTTCTCTATCCATATTACTCCTCCATAGATTCGCTGTTTGCATTGTACAAATACAGTGAAGCTAAGTGCCAAAGTTAACTTTGGACTCGGAGGAATAATGTCACGACCCAAGCCTAGGGCCTAGACGTGACACGGCGCAGGAGGAACTCGAAGAGACCCCAAGCAAGCCTCTTAGCGCATCATTACACATCCTATATCGTAGAAGTAATAAAATAGCAATATAATAGTAGAAATAGGGACAACTGGGGCTACGGGACATCATTCATAACATAATAACAAGAGTCAAGAGAGACTCAAGCTCATAACTTTACACATGACATGTCCAACAACACCTCTAATACATAGATAAGAGCGGGGGCCAAGATAAGCAACCGGCCTCACACTCATAGTCCATATTTACATAAAAGAAAGGTACTCTTAGAACACAGTATGAGAAAATAAGAAACGTCCCAGAATGGAGGACTCTCCAACAAGCTTGAGTGAAATCGTACTAGCCACGTGGATGGAGATGCTCAAGCGGGGCTCTGGTCCCTACATGGTGACATCAAGTAGGCATATAGTATGCGTTAGTACCTCTAAATATACTAAGTATGTAGAATATAATGCAACAAGAGATAAGTACATAACAAAACGGCATATCATAGGTAATGAATAAATGTATAGCAATATGGCATGTATGAATGATACTTAAAGCAAACCGTGTTTATAAAGAACATAATACATGTCTCAGGAGAGACCACTTTAGTGCAAATCCAAGGTCTACCACCTCCTTGGAGAGGCACATGAGGTACAAATACCTTCATGTAGTTGATGAGGTACAAACACCCTGACATGGTTAATGAGCTACAAATCCCCCAACAAAGTTATCAAAGTACAAACCTCCCCATTAGGTTGCACGGGCCTACCAACTCTCGATCAAGGTACAAACTCCTCAACAAGGTTACCAGGGACTATTACTTCCCGAGTGAGGCTTGGTCATTTTCCCTAACTTATAGAGATAATATCATACACATACATTCCTTTCATCATCATATAGTCATTCAACTCATAAGACATGCACTGAGCCTTCAATTCCTTAAGAAAATCATAACTAGAAATTTTATCGAACACTTGGTGAGTGTGTAATGCTAGTGTAAAACCATGCAATTTAAGAGTAAAATCATGCTAGAAGTCAGTGTCAAACCATCAATAGATACATGATAACACCCTCAAGAAATATACATGAAAGCCCTGCATCAAATCTCACATTAGATCTTAGATTCATAGCTCAAAACATGCTACAACAGTCACAATTTCATGAAACCACAATATAGTGTGCACTGAAATTCAAAGCACCTAAGACCCATGAGTAAATAAACTTTAACTCATGTAATTTAGGGTAAAACGAAGCTTGGGTATCATGAGTGAAAGAAACCTACATACCTTAACTTTGGAGAATGGCTTGATGAAGATTGGAGATGGAGACTAGAAGCTTGAATGAGAACCTTAAGATCTGGATGATTTTTGAGACTTGAATTTAGGAGATGAATTATTGGCTAAGTATTTGAGTGATTTTTGGGAAATGTTTTGGATAATATGAAGGTGAAATATCACTAAGTATAGGTATTTTCATGCTTGGATACACTTAGGCCCTAGACCTAAAAGCCTTGGACAGCGATAAAAATCACTGGAAACAAAATATACAGGTCCACATCTACTCCGCAATGCGGACCTGTCGTGGAGGTAAAATTAACATAGTGTCGCGGCACTATCGTGGATCGATTCAGGATAAGGAAAATTATGAAAAATAAAATTGCTAATTGTTTTCTCTTAAATCGTGGTTAGACCCATTGCTCACTCAATTTGACCCCCTGAACAAGAATATGAAGTCAGAGTTTCAATATCATGCACGGATTTTAAGATATAAGAAAATTACGATTCTGGATACTTTCGAGGCACATTTTCGGGCATTTTTTGGAGTTGTTTCAATATCTCCACCTTGGGAACATTCGTATCCAAATGTCAAAGAAAAGTATATGAGAGATATAAGCATGACAATTTCAACCCATATAAGGATACAACAATGCACTTAAACATCATTTCAAGAATCTCAACATATGAGTAAAATCATCATGAACTTGTCAATTTAAACATGAATATATGCATACGTCATGGGCTAAACTTAGACATCATATTACATAGGGGGACTTAGTTTGATACCTTAGGCTTGAGTGGAGTAGAAAGTTAAGAATATCGCTTTTACATGTCCGCTTCGGCCTCCCAAGTAGCACTTTCAACTTGTTGATTCCTCCAAAGGACCTTAACAGAAGCCACATCCTTATTCCTCAACCTCTTCACTTGTCTATCCAAAATCTAAACTGGAACCTCTTCATAGGTCAAATTGTCTTCAACAACTCCCACAACATCAAGGGGTATAATAGCATTAGGGCCTCCAACACATTTACTCAACATGGATACATGAAATACCGGATGAATCAAATCCATCTCACTAGGCAATTCCAACTCATAAGCTACTTTGCCAATCCTCCTCATCACCTTATAAGAACCCACATATCTAGGACTCAACTTGCCCTTCTTACCAAAATGAACCACACCCTTCATGGGTGATACCTTCAAATAAACCCAATCACCTACTTTGAATTCAAGATCCCTTCTCCTTGCATCGGCATAGGACCTTTGGCGACTTTGGGAAGTCTTCAACCTCTCCCTAATCATCCTAACCTTCTCAAGAGCCTCCATGATTAGATTCGGACTCAATAAAGCTACCTCACCAAACTCAAACCATCCAATCGGTGATCTACAACGTCTACCATAGAGGGATTCAAAAGGAGTTATGCCGATACTAGAATGATAGCTATTGTTATATGAAAACTCAATCAATAGAAGATGATCATCCCAACTTACCTTAAGTTCCAACACACAAACTCTAAGCATATCCTCAAGGGTTTGAATAGTCCTTTCAGCTTGGCTATCTTTTTTAGGGTGGAAGGTCGTACTAAGCTTAACCTTTGTACCAAGACCCCTTTGGAAAGACCTCCAAAAATGTGAAGTAAATTGTGTTCCACGATTCGATATGACGGATAAAGAAACCCCATACAATCTCACCAAGTCATGGATGTACAACCCATCATAATCTTTAGCCCCATATGTGGTGTTGACCGGTAGAAAGTGAGCCGATTTCGTCATGCTATCAACCACAATCCAAATGGAATCAAAACCATTCCTAGTCTTGGGCAACCCAACTACAAAGTCCATATTAATATCTTCCTATTTCCAAGTAGGAACCTCTATGGCTTAGGTTAGGCCACTCGGCCTTTGGTGTCGGCCTTGACTTGTTGGCAACTATGGCAACCGGATACAAATTTGCCAATGTCTTCCTTTATGCCTCCCCACTAACACACCTCTCTCAAATCTCTATACATTTTAGTAGAACAGAGGTGAATAGAATAGGAAGAACCATGATCCTCATCAAGAATCCTCTCTCTCAAGCCATCAAGACAAGGCACACACAACCTACCTTGGTATCTAAGTGTACCATCTCCCTTGGGAGAAAACCTCCACCTTCCCATTACTAACCAAGGCCTTCAATTCCAACAAGTACGGATCAAGATCTTGCTTAGCTTTTACCTCCTTAACCAATGAATATTTAGAACCATCAACAACAACAACAACAACATCGTTTACCTCTTCCAACCTAACTCCCAATCTAGCCAACTGACGGACCTCCCTAACCCCACCTCTATCACCACTATTAACATGAGCTAGGCTAGCCATAGACACCCTACTCAACGCATCGACAACCACACTATCCTTACCAGGATGATAATGCACACTCATATTATAGTCTTTGACGAGTTCTAACCATCTTCTTTGTCTCAAGTTAAGGTCTTTTCGAATAGAGACATATTGGAGACTCTTATGATCGGTGAACACATCAACATGCACCTCATACTAATAATAGCGCCAAATATTTAATGCAAAAACCACGGCGGCCAATTCAAGATCGTGAGTAGGGTAGTTCCTTTCATGCAGTTTGAGTTTCCTAGAAGCATAGGCTATGACTTTACCATTTTGCATTAGAACACAACCCAAACAAACTTTAGAAGCATCACAATACACAAAAAATCCTTCTAGCCCTTCCGGTAGTGACAAAATAGGAGCAGATACAAGCTTATCATTAAAGGTTTGGGAGCTCCTCTCACACTCATCGGTCCACACAAACTTAGCATTTTTTTGAGTCAATTTAGTCATGGGAGAAGCAATAGAAGAGAACCCATTCACAAACCTCTAATAGTAACCTGCTAAGCCCAAGAATTTCCTAATATCAGATGGGGTCAATGGTCTAGGCCAATTTCTAATCACATCCATCTTTTTAGGATCCACCTTAATACCATCCCCTGACACCATATGACCTAGGAAGGCAACTTCTTTCAACCAAATTAACACTTCTCATATTTAGCATACAACTTTTCCTCCCTCAATATTTGCAACATTACCCACAAATGAGCCACATGCCCCTCCTCAATATGAGAATGGATCAAAATATCATCAATAAAAATCACAACAAATGATTCATGGTAGGGTTTGAAGACCCTATTCATAAGATCCATAAAGATGGCCGGCGCATTGGTCAACTCAAAGGATATCACAACAAACTCATAATGCCCATAACTAGTCTAGAAGGCTCTCTTGGGAACATTACACTCCCTCACCTTCACTTGATGACACCCGGACCGAAGATCAATCTTAGAAAAATGGCTAGCCCCATGCAAATGGTCAAACAAATCATCAATTCTTGGAAGAAGATACCTATTGTTGATGGTGATCCTATTAAATTACCAGAAGTCATACACATCCTAAGGGACCTATCCTTATTTTTTTACAAACAACACCTGTGCTTCCCAAGGTGAATGGCTAGGCCTAATAAATCTCTTCTCCAACAAGTCCCGCAATTGTTCCTTCAACTCCTTCAACTCCGCCGGAGCCATACAATAAGGGGGAATAGAAATGGATTGAGTATTGGGGAGTAGGTTTATACCAAAATCTATTTTCCTTTCAGGAGGAACACTGGAAGGTCATTTCGAAAGGCATCAAAAAACTCATTTACAACTAGAACTAACTCTATAGGAAGGACTTTTGACTCCACATCCCTAACCCTTATAAGATGATAGAGACACCCCTTAGAGATTAACTTACGGAATTTAACTCAAGAGATGAAACTACCCTTGACAACCACATCATGACTCTCCCACTCAAGGACGGGTTCATTTGGGAATTGGAACTTGACCCGACGGGTTCTACAATCAATAGAGGCATAGTATCCATGCAACTAATTGATCCCAAGAATGACATCAAAATCATCCATGTCTAACTCCACAAGATCACAAGGCAATATTTTATGCAAGATGCAAATGGGATAATTTCTATAGACCTTCCTAGCAACAATAGATGCACCAATAGGAGTAGATACCTCATATGACTCTCACAACAATTTGGGCTCAACATGGAATTTTTTGGCCACAAAGGGGGTAGCAAAAGAAATAGTGGCACCTAGATCAATCAGTTCATACACAGGAAAATCGGAGACTTTTAACATACCAGTCATGACATCGGGAACCTCGTCAAATCCTTACCTCTCTTGGAGCGTATAGAACTGATTGTGCCTTGGGAAAACACCTTGTTGACCACCTCTCCCCAAAGGAACTGCATTAGCACCTTAAGGACAAACCTCCTTGCCCTTATTGCTATTTCGAGGGCAATCCATCACCTTATGTCCAACTTTCCCACAACCATAACAAGCATTTGTGTCCCTCAAGCATGGGACACTATGACCCCTATCACATTTTGGGCACCTACCATTAGGAACCAAACCTCCAAAACCTTGGGACCTTGGAATGTCATTGGAAACCCTCTTATAAGAAGACCCTTGGCCTTGATGGAAACAGCCACCCTTGCGACTTTGGAATTTTCCCTCCAAATGGGCCCTCTTGCCTCATGGCCCTTTCTTTTCGTCAATTTCTCCTCCTCCATTTGTTCGACATAGGTCATCAAATGTGACAAGACCATGTCACTAATCGACATGGAAGACCATCACTCCTCACTCACCAAGTCGGAAACACCCATCACAAATTTGTTCATCTAAGATCTTGAGTTGGCCACCAAATGTGGAGCATATTTTGAAAATTGGTTGAACTTGAGGGCATACTACCTCACACTCATAGAACTTTGTGTCAAATTCATAAATTCTACCAACTTAGCTTCCCTAAACTCAAGAGGAAAGAATTGATTAAGAAAGTCCACCTTGAACTCTTCCCATAGAACCACATTGTTGACTCCCTTCTCCTCCTTCCATTGATTATACCATATTTGTGCTACCTCTATGAGTTGGTAGGTTTCCAACTCTGCCTTGTCCTCCGATCTCACACCCATGATAGCCAAAATCTTGTAGACCTCACCAACAAACCTTTGAGGGTACTCACTCATCTTTGACCCACGAAATTCTAGGGGATTCATTCTTATGAAATCTCTAACTCGATATGCCGGTGTAGGAGAATGAGGGGCTTGGGCACCTTAGTTGGCTTGGTTAGCCACAACCTGTGCAAGCAAAGTGAGAGCATCCCAAAGCTCTCCATTAGCCAGTTGCTCCTCGTGTGTACATGCTCTTCTCCCTCTCCTGTTAGGCATGATCTAGCATAGCAAAGGACAATCATTAGGGAAAAAATCTTACCTCAACTTCTATAGCATGACATAGAGTAAGAAAAAAGGGAAACATTTCCTAAACGCCTCTTTGGCTCTAGCATATAATTATGGTGCACAACAAAACCATGAACAAGACTCTAATCGACGCATTGTGTTATACTTTGAGGGTCTAACAACCTAGTGCTCTAATATCAAGTTTGTCATGACCAAACCCTAGGGCCTAGACGTGAGATGGTGTAAGGGGTACCCGAAGAGACCTCAAGAAAGCCTCTTAGAGCATTATTATACATAATTGTTCACGTAAGCAAAAAAAAGAGAAATATAAGAGTAGAAATAGGGATAACAGGGGCTAAGGAATATCATTTATATTGTAACAACAAGAGTTAAGAGAGACTCAAGCTCATAATATTATACATGACATGTCCAACAACACCTCCAATACATAGATAAGAGTTGTGGCTAAGACAAGCACATGGGCTCACCTTCATAGTCAACATTTACATAAAAGAAAGATAGTCTTAGAACATAGCATGAGACAATAAGCAATATCCCCGGAATGGAGGACTCACTAACAAGTTTGAGTGAAATTGTACTAGCCACGTGGTTGGAGATGCTCAAGCGGGGCTCTGGTTCCTACATGGTCACATCATGTAGGCATAGAGTATGTGTTAGTACATTTGAATGTACTAATTTTGTAGGAGGCAATTCAACAAGAGATAAGTACATAATCAAAATGCATATCATAGGCAATAAATAAGTATATAGCAATATGACATATATGAATGATACTTGAAGTAAACCTTGCTTGTATAGAACATAATACATTTGTAAGGAGAGACCACTTTGGTGCGAATCCAAGGCCTACCACCTCCTAGGAAAGGCACATGAGGTACAAACCCCTTCATGTGGTTGATGAGGTACAAATCCCCCAATGTGGTTGATCAGGTACAAACTCCCCAACACGATCATCAAGGTAAAATCCTTCTAACAAGGATACACGGGCCAACCACCTCCCGATCAAGGCGATCGAGATACAAACCCCTCAACAAGGTTACTTGGGCCTACAACCTTCCAAGTGAGGCTTGGTCATTTTTCCCATATCATACAAAGAAAATCATATACATACATTACTTTCATTAACATATAGTCAGTCAACTCATAAGACATGCATTGACCCTTCAATTCCTCAAGAAAACCATAACCGTAAATTTTATTGAACACTTGACGGGTGTGTAATGCTAGTGTAAAACCATGCAATTCAAGAGTGAAATCATGCTAGAAAATTCAGTGTAAAACCATAAATAGATACTTTGTAACACCTTTAATCAATATACATCTAAACCCTTCATCAGATCTCACATTAGCTCTTAGATTCATAGCTCAAAACATGCTACAACAGTTACAATTTCTTGAAAACCCAACATGGTGTGTAGTGAAATTCATAATACATATGACCTATGAGTAAATTAACTTTAAATCATGCAATTTAGGGTAAAAGAAAGCTTGGGTATCGGGGGAAGAGTATGAAGGATTTTCGATATCACGCACGTATTTTGAAATATATGAAAATTACGATCGGAGGCACTTCCCAACCATATTTTCGTGCACTTTTTGGGGTCATTTCAAATGAATTGAATTATTGTTGATGTTTTACTTTCTTTTTTAAGTAGTGTCTTGCTCATTTTCTTAATGTTTGGTCATCACTCATTCTTTATTAATTCTTTTGTGCATCATCATTTATGATAATATAGATGACTAAATTAAAGTAGGAACCATATCTAAGTTTGACTATGTAGTAGTGTTTATGGTATTAGTTTCAGTTAAATAATGAGTTAATCAATATGGGTTCAAAATTTCTCTTTAAGTTTCCATTCCATTTGATTTTCTTAAATATCCACTAATTTCTTTTTAAAAAGGTTTAACTTTTATCAATTACAAGTCTTTTCTTCGACTTCAACTTTATAGTTATCTCATTTTAGTCATGACACTTAGTCTAATTAATTTTTAAAGTTTGGTCAGTTAACCATATTTTAATAAATTTAAAGGATACATCATCCCTTTTGTTTAGGATTGATTGAATCCTTACCAAAAATTTCTTGTTACGTAGACCTTAAAATGGAGTTAACTTTAATAAAGTTTAGGTGCTTGTCACAAGCCAAGAGTCTAGGAGTGACATAGCGAATGAGAACCCAAAAGTCTCCAAACAAACCTCATAGCATCTATCCACACATCATCAGTTCGGAAACATACATGAAATAGTAAGCATATAGTGCTAAGGGACGAGAAAGTAGGACTCACGCTATGGGGATGTCATAGGGATAGGGATTTACATGGATTCACATAGCACATAGCACATAAGAGCTAAGGGTGGGTAAGTATGACTCCCTCTATAGGGGAAATACGACACTTAGAATCTTCCACATTTCCATATCAAACATACATACATGTCATAATTCTCATAATTAATCCATAATAGTAATACATACATGTCATAATTCTCATAATCAATCCATGATAGTGATATCCAATAGATAACCATGATCATAAGCTTCAAATACAACACATAGCATATAGATCTGACAAAAGTCCATAAGATGTCTAACAATGCCTCTAGTAATAAGATAGGAAGGGAGCCAAGATAAGTCTCGGGCTCACCATCAAAGTAGATATCATAAGTGAAACATTCTAGGTAGAGAAATTGTGGTTTGTCCTTGGAAGATAGGACTTACCACAACAAGTATCTCAAGATCCAATCTAGCCATCGTACAGTGGATGAAAATAACCTCCAGTCCTTACATGGTTAAATCAATAGGTAAAAAGTATGCAGTAGCACATTTGAACGTACTAACTATGCAGGCATGCAATGCACATAAACTCATTAAACCTGTATTCAATGTTAGATGACAAGGGTATATATATAGAAAGAATTCTATAACAAGTGAGTAGTTTATATCAATATGCCATGAAGTGAATGATGAATGAATGCGAAAATGCTCCATATATATTAAGGATGGGACCATAACCAACATAAGACCAATGAACTATAACTTGGATAAGAATAGCTCCTTTGGAGCACCTTCTTGAGAAATGAGTATGGACCCTTGGGGATAGCCTATACCGCCTCAAACCTCAATTTATGCTCCCTAAACATAGTGGTTTAAACAACCATAATTGCTCAATAAGCCATAATCATAGACATTTATGTTATCACATTATTGTCTTAACCATAATCTTCGTAAAATTATATACATAAACATAATTGGGTCTTGACCCACTTCATAAACTTCATGAAAACCATAATCATATTTGCATATGCCATGAATGAGATGAGAATAGCATGGGTAATAAAGATTCAAACTTAAATAAATAATACATTATGAAAATCAAGTAAAGATATAAGAAAAATTCACATTTAGATCATAATATGAAATACCCATACACAAATCAAGCTTTAAAGGGGACATGCACACTCATAACTTCATAACTTCAATGCAATTCATCATATTAGAGTTTAAATCACTTTAATATCAATATTAAAACATAATCATACATCAATTGAATTTAATAAACAATAGTATTGAAAACTCATATTTAAAGTAAGCTAAAATTCATGAACAACCACTTGAAAGGAATTTGTGTCTTCTTAGTTGAAAGGGAAAAAGAATTAAACACACATACCTTAGCTAACCAAGAAGAAATATGAAGAAATTTGATGAAGAAAAAGAACCCTCCTTATGCTCTAAGCTAATCTCCAATGATTCATTTGAGGAGAGCTCATAGATGAGAGAATTTGAATAATTCTAAGGGTTAGAATGAATTTGAATGAGAGCAATAGAGTTTAGGTCATTTGGAGTTCTTAAGATAGGATAGGAAGTCATAAAAGACACTTAGGAGAATACACAATTACAAAAAGAAAACCATTACTGAAGCAAAATAACATTTCTTACAAGGGGTCTCATAAGGAGGTCTCATGGTCCATACAAGGTTTCATTAACCATAAAACCCTCAAATAATACCTCACTTAGTAAATTATTAGAAAACACCACATAGATGGGATTATAGGTATAACTTCTTGATCCGAACTCAAAATGAGGTGAAATCATATGCATTGTGTCACACCCAAAGCCCCATTAAGGAGAACTAGCACCCGTTGCCGATAAGGCCTGGGAGAAACAACCTATATCCATGCGCTCTCTTTAAATATTAGAAGAGATTTCTACATTTCACATGCCTTTAAGAAAATAAACAATGATAACAAGCCAAAAGAAAATGCATGTGGCTAGGACATTGGGGCCACGGTGTTTAATGTACGAAACATGACCACACTTTAATTTACATAGTCTACAAAGCCTCTAGATATGGAAAAGTATCTGATAAGGGTCGGGACAGGCCCCGCCTCTACTTACTGTACAACACAAAATATAAGCTCTAGACATGCAAAGCTCCGAAGCAACCTGGAGCTTGGTAACAACAGCTGGAAATCCTATACTCCTACTAGGGAGAGCTGCCAGCACCTGTACCTGCAGCATGAAATGCAGGTCCACCATAAGGGACGTCAGTACAAGATAATGTACTGAATATGTAAAGTAGGAAATACTATATATGAAGTAACAACTCAAATGAAACTATGCACTGGTGTAGGATGACAGACTACCTTTAGTTATACTATGGGATCATGTACCTTATATTCTTTTTATTACTTTACCTAACTGGATAGTCTGTGCACAACATGTAATACAAATGACCAGCTGATCAGTGGTAAATCTATATTAGGATCAGCCCTATCTAGGCTTTTCCTTTAACCTCTTGGGCTACTCCCCATGATGGGATCAAACCTTGCTAGGTGATTCTTCCACTCCTTGGGTTACCACCCATCAAAAAGCAATATACCTTACTTTATCTTTCGAATACCCTTGAGATGTTTCTTTTGGTGGTCATAATATTGGAGCTATAGGACTATAAATGTAGCATGTGACATATAAATAATCATAAAAGCCAATATGACAATGAAAAGAGTACGTTACACAAATAATGAAAAGCATATGAGATGAAACAACTCGCAAACTTTATTTAGCAACAAGAACCCATGTAACTTGGTATCCACATATGGATACAGATTTGAAGGTAACTATGTATGGAAGCATATGAACATGTGAAAGAGTGGAGAAATGGTTAATAGTTATGTCAGAGTTGGTAAGTGCGTTTATGTGCCGAGGAAGAATCTAGATTTCATGCCAAGTAATACGAAAACGAGTAGCCTTCCATACCTCGAGGTACGACCTAGCTATTACCTCAAGATAACCTTTCCTTCCTCCAAATATTTATCTACATCATAGTAGATGATAAAACTAGCATTAGCAGCCAATAGATAAATCTTGGCAGCCCAATCTCATAAAAAAACAACATACAGGCAGCAAGCGGATAATTATAAATCTGAGCGTAATCTTTCAACCTTTCTGCCCCTAATCGTATTTTCTAATACATGTTCTCATATGCACATCATGTGCAGCCTATTTTAGTGCCATAACAGTCCTACAGCAGCCCACAAGGCACAATACAAAACAATTCTACACAATATACAAATGGGCAGTATAATGTTACATCCCTTCGCTACATTTTGACGTCGACAATTCCAAAACCTGTTACAACCTTAAGCAAACAGTCCCCACCACATATGCATATAAAAATAGTCATAGAATAGTTCAAAAGTAGTCTTCAGATAGGTAGAGGACATGAGACCATAGTCCTAAATCAATCAGCGCACAAGTTCCTATTACGAGTACAATTACGATATCACACAAGAACTCACTTTCGCAGACCATAAAAATGGTACAGTAGTCTTTATACATCATTATAGAACCAAAAATCATTAATAACAGTAGCTTCCCTTCATAATCAATCCAACCAAAAAGAGAAAAGCTTCCAAATAAATAAGAAAAACATACAACAACTTTTGGAACACATGCTGTCCAAAAGTTTCAGCATATACCTAACCAACAGACTCTTGTTTTCCATAAGAAAACCGTAATAAACACATAAGTAAACTTACTTACCATTACCTTCAAGGTATAGGGATTCTCCAAGAACCCTAAAAGCCTCCTTGTGGTTGCTTTGCAAGGTTAAGAAAGTGTAGAGAGAAAGCTTTGTGAAAGCTGATTTTTTTTCCAAGTTAACAATGACTTAAAAGTGCTACTTGTAAGCCCTTTTAAAGGAGTTTTTGGCCAAAGTTTTTGTATGGTTAAAGACTCATATTATCAAGGTGGTGGTGCAGTAGCTAGGCTTTTTCACTTGGGCCTAATTGGGTTCCAAAGTTGATGGGCCATGGCTACCCTTTTCCAAATTTCTCTTTACTTAGTTTGAGCCCAAATAGTCAAGTGGGTTGTGATGTACTTGGGACCTTTTTATATCCTTCTTGGGATGAAAATAAAGTCCATTTATTATGCTAAAACACAGGCTAAAGTGACACCCTTATCACGAACTTTGTCCATAATTGGACTTGGACAGATTCGACGTCGAGCCTAGTCTTCGTCTAGCTAGCATGTTTAAGCTAAGAAAATGGATGACTAACCTGCAAGATTCCTAATCTTGCAAGAACCTCAATTCTTTCACTTTGTTTAAGTCCACGATCTCCTCAATTTGATTCAAAACATGTATACACTGGACCCTCTTAAGCGTTTGATGCACATATCGCCCTATAACATGAGATTCAAGCACTTTTAAAAGTAAGCCATAATTTGAACAAACCATATCATGTTTCATTTGCATAGTGCTAGTATTCTAAGATGTGGGGTGCTACATCCTCCCCCCTTAGGAATATTATTCCTCGAATGTTAGCACAATTGGATAACTTAACGAAGTTCAACGCAATAAATGTTCAAACACACGTACCTATTATGGCCCCCATTCTGGATGTTGAACTTCCTCTTTAGCTTCAAATAAGTAAGGGTATTTTGATTTCATCGTGTCTTCGGCCTCCCATGTTATTCTTGTGCTTTCTGGTTCCACCAAAGTACCTTCACTGAAGCTATTTCTTTATTTCTTAGCTTATTAATTTGACGGTCTAGAGTAGCAACAGGTAATTCTTCATATTTGAGATCTTCTGTAACCTGCACGTCTTCAGTAGAAGTGAATGGGATAGGTCACCTATGTATTTTTGAGGCATTGAGACATGAAAAACTGGATGAACCATTGAAAGCACCTGAGGTAGCTCTAGTTCATATGCAACCTGCCCGAACCTCTTAATAATTTATATGGACCTATGTAACGTGGGCTCAGTTTTCCTTTCTTACAAAATCTCATAATCCCTTTCATTGGAGACACCTTTAAAAATACCCAATCCTCTACTAAAAATTCCAGTCCTCTCCTTCTAGAATCTGCATATGATTTGTGACGACTTTAGGCTGTTTCTAGTCGCTGTTGTATTACCTTAACCCTTTCCATGGCTTGTTGTACTAGATCTGGCCCAATAAGGTGGTTTCACCCACTTCAAACCGTACAATTGGTGACCTACATTTCCTTCCATACAAAGTTCATAAGGTTCTATCTTGATACTTGAGTGGTAGCTATTATTATAGGCAAATTCAATAAGTGGCAAATGGTCTACCCAACTACCTTTAAAGTCCAATACACAAGCTCGCAACTTATCTTCAAGTGTCTGAATGGTGCGTTCTTCTTGACCAACTGTTTGAGGGTGGAATGTTCTACTCAAATGCACTTGTGTCCCTAAACTCCTTTGGAAGAACTTCCAAAACTTTGCAGTGAATTGAGTCCCCCGATCAGAAATAATGGAGATTGAGACTACATGTATCCTGACTATCTCTTTGAGGTATAGCTTGGCATACTCTTCTACTCTATAATCACTACTGATTGGCAAGAAGTGTGCTAGCTTTGTGAATCTATCAACTATTTCCCATATAAAACTTCGAAAACGAGCAAGGCAAACCGGTAACAAAATCTATATTGATTATATCCCACTTCCATGTTGGAAGCTCTACACATTGCATATAACCTCCTGGATTTTGGTGTTCTACTTTCATTTGTTGGCAATTTGGACATTGAGCCACAAATTCTGCAAGGTTCTTTTTCATGGCTCTCCACCAATACATTCCCTTCAGGTCATTGCACATTTTAGGTGATCTTGGATGGATGGAATATCAGAAATGATAGGCTTTTTCCATTTTTCTCTTTCTTAATCCATTAATATCAGACACACATAATCTATTTGGCAGTAAAGTACTCCATTTTATGTAAGGTAAAAGACCTTTATTATACCCTGACTTACCTTTTCCTTAAGTTGTCGTAGAATAGGATCCTCGAACTATTTTTCTTTCACCTCCATTACCAATGAAGACTCTGCAGCATTATGCATAATAACCCCTTCCTTAGGAGTTTCAAGAAGGCGAAGTCACAAACTGGCTAGATGACGTAGATCCTTAGCCACTCCTTAACTTATCATAGCTTGATCACTAGTATTCATGATTACCTTACGACTCAGAGCATCGGCTACCACATTTGCCTTCCTTGGATGGTATAGTATATCAATGTCATAATCCTTTATTAGCTCTAGCCATCTCTACTGTCTTAAGTTTAGGTCTTTCTGCTTTAAGGTGTATTATAAACTCTTATGGTCAGTATATATGCCAACGTGAAACCCATACAAATAATGAAACCACATTTTTAGAGAAAATACAACTATTTCTAGCTCAAGATCATGAGTTGGGTAGTTTTTCTCATGTGGTCGTAGCTGTCTAGATGTATAAGCAATTACCCTACTATGTTGTGTCAGTACACACCCTAAGCCAACTCATGAAGCATCGTAATACACTGCATACCGCTCGTGCCTTATGGAAGTACTAGCACAGGTTATTTTTCAGCTCCTGGAAGCTCATTTCACACGTATCATTCCATTGGAACTTGTTTCCTTATGTGTCAACTTTGTTAGAGGTGTAGAAATGGAAGAAAAACTTTCAATAAATCTCCTGTAATAACCTTCCAAACTTCCGTAGGTGTTGTTGGTTTTCACCACCTCTATCTTTTATGAATCAACCCTTATTCCCTCATCAGATACAATATGACCAAAAAATACCACTGATTTTAGCCAAAATTGACATTTAGAAAATTTGGCATACAACTGTCGATCACGAAGAACCTAAAACACTTGTCGTAAGTGATTTACGTGGTCCTCTTCTGATCTTGAATATACCCAAATGTCATCTATAAATACTATCATAAACACATCCAAGAATAGCTTAAATACCCTATTCATCAGATTCATAAAAACTACTGGTGCATCCGTTAGCCCAAATGACTAACAAGAAATTCAAAATGACCATAGCGTGTTCTAAAAGCAGTCTTAGGTGTATCTTTCTCCTTCACCCTTACTTGGTGATAACTCGATCTCAAATCAATTTCTGAAAAGCATTTGGCACCATGTAACTGATAAAATAAATCATTAATCCTGGGGAAGGGGTATTTATTCTTAATTGTCACCCTATTCAATTGCTGACAGTCGATACACATTCTCAAGGTGCCATCCTTTTTGCGTACAAATAACACTGGTGCACCCCAAGGGGACACACTAGGTCTTATAAAACCCTTCTCCGATAAGTCTTTTAACTGCTCTTTTAATTCTCGCAACTCTGCCAAGGCCGTTCTATATGGAGGGATGGAAATAGGTTGAGTGCCTGGAACTAAGTCAATACCAAAATCTATTTCTCGTTTTGGAGGTAAGCATGGAAGTTCTTCAGGGAACACATCAACAAATTCATTCACTACTGGAACTAATTGAAGAGTTGGTAATTCTGCCTCCATATCCCTCACTCTAACTAAATGACATATATACCCCTTAGATCTCATCTTTCTTGCCTTAAAATAAGAGATTAATTTACTCTTTGGCATTCCAATATTGCCTTCCCATTCAAGAACTACCTTATTTGGAAAGTGGAAGTACACTCTCTTAGTTCGGCAATCCACGGTGGCATAGCAAGAAGCTAAGCAATCCATACCCATTATAATATCAAATTGCACTTTCTCGAGCTCAAAAATGTCAGCCAATGTGTCACTATCAAAATAGTTACTACATAGTCATAGTAAACCCTTCCGTCCATAATAGATTTATCGGTTGGTATGAACACTTCAAATGGTTTGTTCAATAATTTAGGTGTTCTTTTAAGCATCCCAGCAACTGGTGGGGTTATGTATGATAGTGTAGAACTAGAGTCAATCAATACATATACATTATGTGAAAAGATGGAAAATGTACCTGTGACCACATCAAGTGAAGCTTCCAAATTTTGCCAACTCTCCAGAACATAGGTGCAATTCTAGACTCCGCTAGAGCTAATTGCCCCTCTAACACCTCTACCACGACCCATAGGTGCTTTTTGACCCCTACCTAATGGAGGAACTGACGATGATGATGCAACAGCTGATCCAGTAGATTGTGTTATATCACCCATACGTCTCCTCAGGCAATCTCTCATCATATGCCCTGGTGCACCACACCAATAACAAGCATCTGTCCCAATATGACATATACCTGAACGACATCTTCTACACTATTTACAAGCTTTGTAGGGGTCATTTGCTGCCCTGCTGAATATCCCATTGTTCGGGCGCCTTGCCCTTCACTTTTTGGACCAAACTGATTTCTCCTAGACCCCTGAAGTTATGGTGGAACACTTGCTGCAGAGTAGGAGGATGATGGCCTAGGCAGTCTTTTAGAAAACCAAGTCCTAAGCTCGTCTTCAGATGGTGTAAACTGCCTTGTAGATCTAGCCCTTTTGGCCTGCCCCCTTTCCAACTCTTGTGTCCTTCTTCTTTGCCTCTAATCCTCAAATTTTTGTGCAAAATCTTGCATTCTCGCTATATCCATGTCTTTGTTCAAGGAAGTAATGGTACACTCTCTGAACAGATATGTATCCAATCTATCCACATATCGATGAACTCTATCTGCCATAGTAGCAACTATATTAGGAGC
>JAABOM020069724.1:0-37611 GCA_011800125.2 Solanum clarkiae | reverse complement strand
TATATATATATATATATATATATATATATATATATATATATATATATATATATTTAAACTTTTAAAAATCTAAAATGAGAAACAATCACCCAACAATCTAGATGAAAGCCCAATCTCCAAAATAAAACATCCATAAAAGCAATAATAAATCAAATCATCTAAGGAAAAAAATAAAGAGAACAAAGTATCCAAAAGCATCAATAAGGTTGGGGTGGTTAAAAGTATCAAACACATGGTGCTCAAGCACCGACATCTATCTGGTCCTGGGGGTCCTAGGGTCTAATCTCCTCTTCGATGGTCTGGGATGTAGCTATACCTAATCTCCCAGCTCCTGTGCTATCTGCTACTCTCGGACTCTTCTTATAGCTGCCAGAGTTAATGACTCCTGCAACATCACATCAGTAATCTGCTCCTCCAGTGTTGTAACCTCATTATCGCTATTGGGTCTCTTTTGGATCACGGCTGCATCATCACTCTCGAGGGCCTCTTCCCGTAGGCATGTGTGCGATCATCGAATAAATCAAACACATCATCACCCATTGGTGCCTCCTCTAGGGCTGCTATTAAAGCCGCTAACATCTTCAATAGGTCGACCTTGAACTTGGCCAACTCATCATTCACAGCAACCACATCAGTAGGACGTGCCTTCTAGAGTCTCTTATGGACCGTATCCTTAAAGGCATTTACTTTAGCATCCACTACTTTACTATCTCACGAGTGTATGCCTTGTCCCTCTCCTCTAACTCCTGGACCATTTGACAAACCCAAGGTTTGAGATGGCTCATCAACCTGCTCAGCTGGAGCTCTGTCTTTGCTAACCTATGCACCAAAGCCTGAAAAGAAAAAATAGACATAAAAGGATAGTCTGCGGAAGCAACCTGAGTAGTAGAATGTGTTGGTGCAGGTATGTCGTAGGATAGCATCGCCTCAATGTGAATAGCTCGAGGCGGCTCTGAATCAATTGGAGTAGAACTAGTGGTGGCTGGAATTGATTCCTGATTTTGTGGCTCTAGTGGAAATAGATCTGGAATAGGAGGAGAAGCTGCTCATTGTAGGGCCATAGGGTTTTCATCAGCCTTAATCAGGCTGCGATCCATAGTACGCACGACCTCTACATATGAGTCTAAGTGAATGGAGACACACACCCCTGCCTCATTACATAATTTGTGTATCAGGATCGGAAAAGGTAATAAGGTCTGGGTACGAATTGCTGACTCGTGGATCTGCTCGGCCATGACTATGGCCCAATTAATCTCGTAGCCAGCTAGAGTGCTGGCTAGTAGTATAATTCTCTCCAAGTTGATCACATTATCCATTAAAGTAGGCCTGATGCGCCAAATAGATAATAGCCCACTTGGCCCGGAATAAGAGGTGGGATTTTACGATCTAATCAGCATGGTTTGTGACCCACGTAAGCTCAAAACCCTCCTCAAAAATCTTGTTAGCTATCCACCTAAGGAGCTCGATTTTTACCTCAACATCCTTCTCGCTCAGCGCTTTCCTCATCTTTGCAATTCTATCATCATACTCTGCGGTGGAACAAGGTACCCTGTAGTTTGGCTCGAACCGAACCCTCCTAATCATCTCCTCTAAGATGTCCACTATCTGGCCCCCGACTTATACCTCTCGCAACCTTAGTTGTTCTATAGGTTTCTTCCCTTTAGGAAGATCTCAGAGAATGGTGGCATAGTAGGCGACGTAGAATTCCTGGACTAGATGTGGGGCGTACTTGCCCAACCTCTGTGACAACCATCCAAGCCTATAAAGGTTGATCTTTGCCTCTAAGTCTGGCACCCTACTCAGCCCTGAATTATTGAGCCTCGACTCCTCGTGAAATTGACGAATCGGCTTTCCTTGTCTCTTTATCTCCAAACCCTTGTCGTAGATAACTTTCGTGCCCTCGATTCCCCATCTACCATTTCTGGGATCAGTAGAGAAAAAAGATGGGTCAGTTGGGGGCTATGAATCTAAAGTATCATGAGGGGTCTGGGATGCCTCCTGTGAACCTGTCTCTGAGTGTGAGGGGCTGCTAACCGACCCATCTCTATTGCCTTCGTCGTCAGACTCGGAGGAACTAATAACCTCCATCAGGATTAGTGCAACTTTGGCTCTAGTATGGGGCACATATGCCTTAGGGTCAATGACTCTATGGACCTCCTGTGATCCTTCTGACTGATTATCATCGGCAGTTCATTGCTCAACCATCAACCCAAAGCTTTAATAGCTTCTTTTCTATCCTTCGGTTCCATAGGACTTGAAAATTTCATTGTGTACCCATGATGAGCACCACATTTATGTATACTCAGAACAAAAACAAAGAAAGAAGCAAGAACAAAAAGTAAAACAAATAAAATCTTCATAGAATTAGTTATAGTTCTATAGATACAAGGCACAAGTACAACTCGTAGGGTGACCTACGAGTTGTATAGTAGCCTCGTAGTGCTAAGGCGCCTGAGACCAACTTTTTTATGGTATCAGCCCAATAAGTATCTCCATTAATTCAACTCACTTTTAATTTGAAGACCAACTTTTAGGGATTGCAAAACTCACATTGTACTTATTCTCCATTAATCCAAGCTTGTGGTTTGTTACTTGTGGTGTTCTTGTTCTTCATTGTTTTGGATAAACTCTCAACCATGTCTTCTATTTGCATTGTTGTTGATTTTACGTTAACTATGAGTAGCTAAGCACCCACAACTTGGGGTTGTGAGAACCATGAGTAGCTGACTTGAAATAACCTGGACTTTGTGAATTTCTTTGATTGGGGTTTTGCATGTATTGTTTATTTGCCTTCATATTGATTATTGTTTGGTGGTTGCTAACATCAAACCCTGCCTACTATCACAATCCCAACTAAGGTAGTGACGAATAGGAAAAGGGTAGTAAATGACAAAATTCGATTGATGTGTTCTCATCTAATCAACCAAACCTGACGAAAGGGAGGTTGACTGGGACAGTGGGTAATGGTTATTTGGCACACCATAGTTTCTCACCATGGGCCATGGTGAAATTTGACCTTTACCTTCACAAGAGGGCTGGAAGAACCTAAGTTATCATCCTGCATACGAATTTCCAATTAGAGTTATGTTTTCTAAGGTAATTGAGTCAATGAATCATGGGGAACACAATTCCTAAGTTGTCCTCAAATTTAAGTGTTTTCTCGCATAGTTAATATAGTGTTTATTTTTAGTTTTGTTCTTAAATCACAACCCCCCCCCCACTTAGAGATTTTAGTAATCAATGCTTAAAATTATTGGTAGTGGATCTCCATAGTCAAGACCCGTATTCCCTATGGATTCAAGCCTAACCTCTGGTTATATTAATTGCTGACAGTGTCCATTTTCTTATTGGAGCACGAATATCATTAAAAATTATGGTGCCATTATCGGGGAATGCGGCTAGGTTCTATTGATTTCACTAGTAGTTAGTTCAAATATCGATTACTAGATTCTCTTATATATTACTTTTGCTTGTTTTGTTTTGTTTCTTTCCGGGGCATATAAATTAAAAAAAAAGAAGATCAGTAGAGTGTCCTAGATCACAACATTAGCCTTCATGTACACCCATGTACGAGGAGTTATATTATGAGGAGGACACATGGTTTTCAGCTGATTGGATATGGCATTTTCATACCAACATCCAATGGTCCAATCAAGAGCATTGGCGCTAAGGTAAAGGAAACTATAATTGGACCTATGGAAGAGAATATTCTTGCAGAGATAGCCAAGGTGGTCATTATGAGAAAAATAGGGGTCCAGACGCTGAGTGGAGTAGTAGAGATGGTCTCATGAATGATCCTTATATGCCAGCACATCATCACAATGCAGGCATAAGCAATTCCAAAATTGAGGAGATGTTTGATCACCTGTTGAAGAAGGTTGATACACGGGATGAGACTCTACAAGGAATGAGATTAGAAATTGCAATCACTAATCAGAAAATAGAGTCTCATTTTGTGGATAACAAATAGCTTGGACAACCGTGTGGTCAAGTATTGACTTTGTTTAATCAGTGCAGAGTGGTAGATCGCCTAGCAATACAATTCAAACTCCAAAGAATGAAGAGCATTGTACAGAGGTGACTACTAGGGTGGCAAAAACATCATTAATCCTCCTATGTCGGTTGAGTTTAATGAAGTTTGTGCGGAGAGAGATGCAAATAAATATGTAGTTTATGGAAATGAGTGTGGCAAGGATGTGGTAAATGATTCAATTGAAGAGTCAAAGCAGTATAAGACCGTCCCAATGCCTCCTCCTCCTTTCCCTCAAAGTCTAAAGATGAGGGAGGAGGAAAGAAAGGTCAAGCACTCTCTCTCCATATTAAAACATCTATCCATCAACACTCTTCTCGTCGAGGTAATGGAGAAGATTCCTACTATACCCTGCATAATTAGAGATGTCAAATTCACATGGGCACTATGTGATGTAGGTTCCAGCATAAATCTGAAGCCCCTTGTGATCTACAAGAAGCTTGGATTGGCAGCCTCTACTCTAAATAATAGACAATATTTAGTACTCGTTCCCCTCATTGTCTTGTCATACCACCACCCTTTGAGCATGATAAAAAGTTGGAAAAGAAATTAGGGGTCCAATTCATATTTTTAATGTGGAAGAAAAAACAAAATTATGGAAGAACAAGGTGTGAGAAATTCGTGAAGTCTGAGTAGCCGAGTAGTCTAAGTCGTACCGCGATAATAAATGAAGCACTGATTAGGAGGCAACCTAAGGTATGTTTTATTTTACCCCCATATTCTCTATTTTTGCTTGTTTTGATTCATTGAGGACAATGCAATAGCTTTTTCGATGGGATATGGGTAGTTATGGATCTTTGTAAAGACTGAGTAGCTTAGGATCTATAAGTACCCCAAATTTTAATACCAAGGTTTTCTTGTCGTGTTTCTTTTCCCTTATAGATGAGTTTATTTTTTGTTGAACCGTTAGTATAGATAGTGTAGATAATTTTTATATGTATGGTAGTTACTATCTTTTGGCATATATACAATTATGAAATGTTTTTTGGAATGTTTTGAAAATTTGGTACTCGCAAACTTTTTGTGATTGTTGGTTATTTTTGCAATCAAGCATGTTATTATCTAGCAATATTTGTTCTGATAAAGAGAAGGCTAGTTGATGCTTGAAGCATTACCTGCAAGTCTATACTTGATTGTGTGTGCGATGCCATGTGTGTGTGAGCTTATTTTGCGGCATTCATGCATTATGTATGGACTCAGAACTTTCCTTATTACTCTAAGATTTGACTGGTGATGTAGTTGGTTGGGAAATGATCTTAGACCACTGTTCTTGTAGTGAAGTCCACTTTTACCTATATGACATACCAAATATGATAGTTTATCCCTTGTTCCAAATGCTTGAGCTTTTCATGTACCTGTTCTTTCTTGATGCCTAGATAGCCTAGCCTCTTTTTGTAAATTACCTTGACATTGGCCCTAGTCTATCCTTGAATATATGAACCTTGATTGAGGCAAAAAGCCTAAGTTGAGGGTGGCTACCAAAAGTTGCCCTGATTTAGGGAATGGAATTGTGTGCTTCACCTCAGGGTAAAAGCCTCAGTTAAGGGTGGCCTTTATTGTGGTAAAGTGATGAAATGAGGTTGTTAGTTGGGAAAGAAAGAAAGAAATGAAGAAATTATGTGCTGCGTGAGAAAAAAAAAAGAAAAGTTGCCTTGGATTGAAGAGAATAACCAAAATGGCTTCAAAACTAAGGCACAATTGAAAAAGAAAGAAAGAAAGAACCCGAGAAAAGCTTGAAAAAGGAGAATATGCGTGGATTTAGAAAAAATGGTTGAGTTATGGAGGTAAGAGTGTTGAAAAACATGGTTCTAGGATAGATTTTAGTCACTACTTGCCTAAAATGCCATACCAAAGCCCCATGAGCCAATGTTACAAGCCATTAAGTCCTCAAGTGATCCAATTCCATTTTGAAATCAGTTCTTAGTTGAGTAAAAAAGCAAGTCTGTGATGCTAGTGATTTTGCATGAATTTCATTTGTGAGAGTGAGAGTGCTTGCACAATCCCTGAATGTTAAATGCACCTTGAGTAAGAAAGAGGGACTTCTTTTTAGTAAGGGAATTTGCACTATGTGATGTAGGTGCCAGCATAAATCTGAAGCCCCTTGCGATCTACAAGAAGCTTGGATTAGCAGCCTCTACTCCAAATAACAGGCAATATCTAGAAATCGTTCCCCTCATTTTCAAACCACCACCCTTTGAGTATGATAAAAGTTAAAAAAGAAATTTGGGGTCTAGTTCATATGTTCAAGGTGGAAGAAAAAGAAAAATTGTGGAAGAACAACGTGTGAGAACTTGGTAAAGTTTAAGTAGCCGAGTTGTCTAAGTCATGTTGTGATAATAAATGAAGCACTACTTAGGAGGCAACCCAATATATGCTTCATTTTACCCCTATATTCTTTATTGTTGCTTGGTTTGATTCATTGAAGACAATGCACAACTTTTTCGATGGGATATAGGTAGTTATGGATCTTGGATAAGTCAGAGTAGCTTAGGGTCTATAACTACCCCAAATTTTGATACCAAGGTTTTCTTGCCGTGTTTTCTTTACCTTATGGATGAGTTTATTTTCTGTTGAACCGCCATGTTTAGGTAGTGTAGATAATTTTTAGATGTATGGTAGTTACTATCTTTTGGCATATATGCAGTTTTGAAATGTTTTTTGGGATGTTTTGAAAGTTTGGTACCCTCAAATTTTTTGAGATTGTTGGTTATTTTTGCAGTAAAGCATGTTATTATCTAGCAATATTTGTTCTGATAAAGAGAAGGCAAGTTGATGCTTGAAGCATTACCTGTAAGTCTATACTTGATTGTGTGTGCGACGCCATGTGTGTGTGATCTTATTTTGCGGCATTCATGTATTATGTATGGACTCAGAACTTTCCTTATTACTCTAAGATTTGACAGGTGATGTAGTTGGTTGGGAAAGGATCTTAGACCATAGTTCTTGTAGTGAAGTCCACTTTTACCTACATGACCTACCAAATGTGATAGTTTATCCCTTGTTCCAAATGCTTGAGCTTTTCATGTACCTGTTCTTTCTTGACACCTAGCTAGCCTAGCCTTGTTTTGTGAATTTCCTTAACATTGGCCCTAGTCTATCCTTGAATATGTGAACCTTGATTGAGGCAAAAAACCTAAGTTGAGGGTGGCTACCAAGAGTAGCCCTGGTTTAGGGAATGGATATTGTATGCTTCACATCAGGCTAAAAGCCTAAGTGGAGGGTGGCATTTATTGTGGTAAAGTGATGAAGATGCGGTGGTTACTTGGGAAAGAAAGAAAGAAATGAAGAAATTATGTGCTGGTTGAGAACAAGAAAAGAAAAATTGTCTTGGATTGAAGAGAATATCAAAAATGAGTTCAAGAATAAGGCACAATTGAAAAAGAAAGAAAGAAAGCGCCCCAAAAAAGCTTGAAAAAGGAGAATAAGCGTGCATTTAGAGAAAATGGTTGAGTTATGGAGGTAAGAGTTTTGAAAAACATGGTTCAAGGATAGTTTTTAGTTACTACTTGCCTAAAATGCCATACCAAAGCCCCATGAGCCTATGTTACAAGCCGTTAAGTCCTCAAGTGATCCAATTCCACTTTGAAATCAGTTCATAATCGAGTAAAAAAGGAAGCCTATAGTAATAGTGATTTTGCATGAATTTCATTTGTGAGAGTGACAATGCTTGCACAGTCCCTGAATGTTAAATGCACCTTGAGTGAGAAAGAGGGACTTCTTTTTGGTACGGGAGTTTGCACTGCATGATTGGCATATGACTAATTCAGTGACTGTGGATTGTTGATACTCCTTCATTTGTCATAGTTTGATTGCCAGATACATATTTGTGTTCTGGTTTGCTTAGTAGCTTTGCAATCTAGGTTTTAGAAGTGAGAGTTGGGTACCTGAACTGGATTCAAGTGATGTATATGCCATTAGAATAGCTACTATGTGTTTCTCATTGTCTGCTTAGATTGACTCGTCGCTTGAGGACAAGCAACAGTTCTAAGTTGAGGGTGTTGATTTGCTATCAAAATACAACACATTTGCTGTCTAAAACAAAGGATCTTGTGAGTTTTTAATGGGACTTTTTATGGTTTTTTATGTTTTTTATGTTGTTATTGTAGAAAAGATAGATTCGCATGATTTTGGGAGAAAATTACAGATTTTGCTAAAGTGCAGGACATACAAGCCTTCCTACGAGTCATAGCTTGAGCTACGAGTCATAGGGTGATCTCATAGGAAGAAATAGTGAGCAAAAATCAGAAATTTGATAAGTGAAGGTCAAGCCTACGAGGCCACTCTATGAGTCATAGGTCTCAATAGGACTCGTATAAGTGGGTTCGTAGCAAGAAACAGAGAGCTAAAAAGTTGGACCAAGAATTGAAGGCCTAGACTATGAGAGGAGCTTAAGAATCATAGCCGAAGCAATGACTCGTACCAGTGGGTCGTAACAGTCAAGTCCAAAATGCAAAGGGCCTACTATGAAACCCCGATTACGACTCGCAGGTTACCTTACGAGTCGTACCTGTGTAACGTACTTGCTGCCAGCTTTCTTTTCTATTTAATTTTTTAGGTTTAAATAATTTAAACACTTAAGGATAGGATTTTTTTTAGAGAGGGTTGAAACATTAAATATTGTAGAGAACACATTCAATATTCTCCCTTGAATATTCTTAGGGTTTCTCCAAGCTTTAGTGTAGATTCTCACTTTTAATTTAAACAGCTACTTTTGATGATTGCAAAAATCAAATTGTACTCATTCTCAATTAATCCAAGCTTGTGGTTTGCAATGTGTTCTTGTTCTTTATTGTTTTGGGTAAACTCCCAACGTCTTCTATTTGCATTGTTGTTGATTTTTCCTTATTCATTAGTAGTTAAGAACCCACAACTTGGGGTTGTGGGAACCATGAATAGTTGACATGAAATAGTCTAAACCTTGTACATTTCTTTGATTTTGTTTTGCATATATTGTTTATTTTTCTTCATATTGATTGTTGTTTGGTGATGGCTAACACCAAACCCTGCCTGCTATCACTATCTCGACTAAGCTAGTGACGAATAGAAAAATGGAAGTAAATGACAGGATTCGATTAATGTGTTATCATCTAATCAACCAAACTTGACCAAGGGGAGGTTTATTAGGATAATGGGTAGTGGTTAGTTGGCATACCATGGTCGTCGACCATGTGGCATGGTGAAAGTTGACCTTTATCTTCATAAGAGGGATGGAAGAACCTATGTTACCGTCCTGCATGCGAATTCCCAATTAGAGTTATGTTGTCTAGGGTAATTGAGTCAACGAGTCATGGGAAACACAATTCCTAAGTTGTCCCCAAATTTGAGTGTCTTTTCGCATATTTAGTTAGTTTTTATTTTTAGTTTTGTTCATAAATCACAAATCACTGCCCCCTCCCCATTTAAAGATTTTAGTAATTGATGCTTGAAATTACTTGTAGTGGATCTCCATAGTCAAGCCCTATATTCCCTGTGAATTCGACTCTAACCTCTAGTTAGGTTAATTGCTGACATCAATCACTTTCTTATTGGGGTGTGAACATGATCATCTTACTATGAGGAGGACACTTCCTTTGTCACTGATCAGATGGTAGGTTTCCGGACCAATGCCCAAGGGCTGAATCAGGACTATTAGTGCCAAGGTCAGGGAAACCAAGGTCAAAACTTTAATAGGGATGACACTTTTAAAGACAACAATTGAGGAGTCTACTCTAACAGGAATAGGTGTCGACGGAGATGTTGATTGGGGACGTAGAGATGGTAACAGGAAGGGTTCGTATATGCTACCATATAATCGACACTCTGGTGCTTGTAGATCTCAAATTGAGGAGATGGTCAATTGGCTATTGAAAAAGGCTGACGCTTAGGGTGAGACCTTGAAGGAGATGAAATCTGACAACTTTAGCATTAATCAAAAAATTGAGTCCCATTCTGTTACTATTAAGAAGCTGGAACAATAGTTTTGTCAGATGTCGACTCAGTTGAACCAGTGTCAAAATGGTACATTGCCTAGAAACATAGTGCAGAATCTAAAGAATAAGACGAAGTGCATTGTAGTGACAACACATGGTGGCAAATAGAGCACTGACCCATCGATGTCAATTTGTGACAATGAGGTTCGTGAAAAGATCGTTGAGTGTAAAGATGCAAAGACTGGAGATACTAATTCCTAGGATGGGGTATGTGTTGCAGTAGTGTCACATAACCATACCTATATTTCCCCCTCCTTTCCCTCAGAGACAAAAAAAAGAGAAGAAGAAGGTAAATTTAAGAACTTAATTTCAGCACTTCATCTCCATGTTGAAGCAACTCTCCATCAACATCCCTCTCATTGAGGCATTGAAGAACATGCCCAGATATGCAAAGTTTAATAAAGACTTGGTGATGAATAAGAGGTCTGTAAGCCAAAAGGACTCTCAAGATCTTTAGCATTTCAGTGCTATAGCAAAAAGGTCCTTAGCGCACAAAAGATAAGATCCCAGCGCATTCACCATACTATGCACCATTGGAGATGTTGAATTTGCAAAGGCATTATCTAATTTAGGCGCCTGCATCAATCTAATACCCCTTCCAATGTTCAAGAAAGTTAGGCTTGGGAGCCTCTACTCAAACAAATATGCGATTATTGATGGTTACTAGGATGATGAAGAAGCCTGTGAGGACATTTTTGGATGCCCTTGTCAAAGTGTAAAAGCTCATATTCCCCCGCAAACTTTTGATCCAGGATTGCTAAGTTCATTTCAACGTCCTTGTCATCTTGGGGAAGCCCTTCCCAGCTACTAGGTGAGCACTGGTGGATATGGATTCAGTCCAACTCAAGTTTTGATTGAATGATAAAGAAGTCATCATTAATATTTGTCAGTCTGTAAAGAGGCCTGATGATTTAAAGACTGATGTTTGGGAACTTTGTGAAGTTTCAGTAACCAAGTTGTCCAAATCATATCGTGACAATAAATTAGGCACTACTTGGGAGGCAACCGAAGATATATGATGTAACAGTAGTGTTTTGTTTTAATTTTTAATTTTTTGGACTTGTACGTAGTTTGATTTTATTGTACTTTTGGACATTAAGACTGGTGCGATACAGGAAAACAATTTGATCTAACGAAACCATTTATGGGCCGTAGTTTGGAATTGTTTTGAGTGCACAAATTGATGCTCGATATTAAGTATAATTATTTTTCTTGTTGGTTGATTTCATGATGGAACCCATTTGGTGGACTTAGGAAAATCCAAGCTGCTGTACTTTTACAGTACGAGGGCCTTCTATGGTCCATAGATTAATCGACGAGCTATAGTTCCCCCACGTGAGTAATTCCAACAACTTAGGAATTTCTGGGACTCCATCATCCAAAACCATTTATGAGTCGTAGTTTATACTACGGGTCATAACCTAGTTTCGTACGGTCAATGCCTATATATGTTAATTCTGGAACTACACCTAAAACTCAGTCTACGGCCCATAGTTTGTTCTACGAGCCATAGCTGGTATCATAGGTGCAACTCCAGAACTTGTTTTTACTATATCTTGCCACCTATGAAGGCCTTCTATGGCCCGTAATTTTTCCTGCAGCTCACAGACAAGCCCTTGTAGGTTCTGCTGCCACCTTTTCATGTAACCTTTTGCTTTTTTTGCCTATACATATGGGGCTAATTAGTGTGTTAATTAAGTGGATTTCAATTATGATGGCTCTTATACCGTGAAAGAGGGAGATTTGAGCCATGCAGCAATGATTGCAAGATGAGTCCTCGGACACCCTAGCTTCTACTAAGGCTAGTGAATCCATCTAGGATCTCAATATCCGTCCAGATATAGTTGTTGAGTAACCACACACACCGATGACTTCAGGACAAGTAGTGCAATTCGAGACTCAGGATATAGTGGTCCACCCTTCATAGTCTGATCAGGGAGGTGATAAGGACAACAACTCCATTCAGATGACTTTCTCCTGATAGGGATCCGAGTCTAGATCTGGAGAGGAGTCCAAGTTTGAGTTTTCTTCAGCATCCCCGACACCACCCTCGCCTCCAGATGCATTGTAGTCGGTGGTGTGTGTAGGACATAACAGATCTATAGGGAAAACCTCCAGCACGACTTACGGGGATGACAGGCTCATACTATATTTCATAAGCCCTGGATCATCACCTCTAGGCTTGATAGTGTCCCGGACTCCAGGATACCATAGTCCGTTATATCTTGCAGTGGTTGGCAGCTCAGTTGGGGAAGTACTCCAGAGCGATGGTTAGAGAGTTCTATGCTTCGTATGTTGCCACTATTATGGAGTCGACCCCTAAGGGGAAGAGACCGATTTCTTAGCCTGTCTGACACACATGATGGTAAGGGGAGTTTTGGTTGATTTATTTGAGGCCACCATTCGGTGTGTTCTTTTTTTCCTCCCAATTATCAGGCCCCCAGGACTACGGCTAAGTATGACTACAGATTGGGCAGATTAGGGACAAGGTATTGATGTGAGATCCAGCCCACAAGGTTGCATAATGAGGTAGGTCGCTGATCATATTACAAAGACGGGACATGACCCTGAGTGGGTTCTACATCATCAGCATCGATGGGGAAGCCATCCCTCAGCTTCACCGACAAGTTTTGGTAGGCTTTAGTTAGATCACAGATCTGATCGACACATGCTGATAGTACTCTAATACAACATCTTTCAGTAATAGTTGTTAGCATCTTGGCTGACTATGACATTGATTGGTCCTGGTTGGTAGTAAATCAGATTCATGAGGCGGCCCTGAAGAGGTCTATCTCCATCCTCTTCATGTGCTTGATATATCGCTAATGTATAGTAGCAAAGGTATAGATACTTCACCATCTGGAAACCTTTATGATCAGGTTCAGAAGACACTGGGCGCCAATCTGATAAAGACTGATGAGAATCTGGTGGCCTTCCGGCGAGCACCATAGTCTCCAGTCCACATGCCAGAGATACTCGCTGCAGCACTGCTATATTAGCCTCCTTCTTCTTCCACTATTGTTTCCTCCACCACTAAGGGGCTCCCATAAACCGAGGCTAATCGAGAGGAGGGCCTACAACTACCACTACTTCAGCACAAGATGTCATGTCCACACAACCTTCATTAGCTGGCATGGTATACCTGTCAGTGGTATCTATTCAGGCCCCGATGAAGAGGCAGACACATACTAAATCTTAGTTGAGTCAGGTACTATGGAAGATTAGGCCTTGGGTTTGCCAGGCCATTTCAGAGGTTGAGGCTCAACTAGAGTAACACTTTGCGGTACACTTATAGAGAAGTTTGAACAGGTACATAAATGTATTGATGCATTCAAGAGGCGAGTGGAGCATAGCCTCAGTTCATCCTAGCCTGTTGACTTAATAGCCATTCGGGTGGAGATCCAATAGCTCTATTCAAAGATAAGGGCAGCAGTATCAACATCACTTATGCTTTCTTTGTTTGACACTAGTGAGGCGATTTTTGATCCTTTTCACCCCGAGGCGACACCACTCCCTACCCTCGAGAAGAGGCCTCTCCTAGAGAGTGATGATCCAGATGCTACGAGACAAGAGGCAGAGTTGAAAGTGATAGAGTAGTTTGAGGTTGTGAGAGTTTACTCCATGGCAGATAAGGAGGCACGATAGGCACGTGAGCTAGAGAACATGAGGGGTGCTAGACCCTCTGGACATGTTGCCGCTACTAGGAAGACCACCAGCTATGTTGAGGATGGTCAGTCACAGCGAGGGACTCGCACTAAGGCACTCGGGTATATTCTTTTTGACCCCTGTATTTTAATTTAGTTATGTTTTGCTGCATTACGGACAATGCAAATTTTTTTCGATGGGGTGTGGGTAATTATAGGCCTCGATGAATTCTAAGTAACCATGGCCTATAACTATCCCAAATATTTTGTCCGAGGAGTTTTATTGCATGTGTTCTTTCCCTAAGGACATTTATTTTCTGTTGAACTAGCATATTTCGGAGGTGTAAATAGTATTAGGAGTATATTGTACTAAAGGCTATGGTATATATTAGTTTTATGGAATAATGATAGCCATCAGATTTTTTTTGTCTTAGCTAATTTAGATTACAACTATGTGAAACCAGTGATTATCAGTGCTCGTTCTGATAAGTAAGGTCTAATTTTAATGAAAAGCATGATTTGAGAGTCTGCATTGATAGTGTAACCAGTGCCATGTGTGTGAATGCTTTTTCTCATAATTCTGATATTGTGTTTCAATTAAGAACTTTCCTTGTTATTCTTACTAAGACTATAGGTTAGTTGGTTAGGAAAGGATCTTAGGTCGTTGTTCCTATTAGTTCACTTACCCTAAATAACCAACCAAATGTTTGATGTATCCCTTGATCCTAATGTTTAAGCATTACACATAACCTTTTATTTGTAAATACACTAAGTAATCAAGCCTTGTTGAATATGAAATCCTAAATTTGGCTCTGGTCCATTCTTGAATATTGTGTACTTTGACTGAGGCAAAAGGCCTTAGTTGAGGGTGACTACCAAGAGTATCCCTAGTTCATAGGTTGTATATTGTGCACCTCCACTCAGACCAAAAGCTTAAGTTGAGGGTGGCTAGTGTAAGGAAAATCACTCTAAATGGGGGTGGAAGCTAGTGATATATGAAAAAGGGAAAAATGTGCTCTGGATACAAGAACGTTGAATATATGCCTAAATAATGAGCTAAAAAGAAAATAGATTTGAAAATAAAAGGCATTGAGCTTAAAAATGTGAGTAAGACACCCAAAAAGTTTGAAATAGGAGATGGGAGGAATGAGTTGAAAGTAACAGTGTTGATAGAGAAAAAGTGTAGAATAACATAGTGTCAAGTAGGGCCATTAGTCACTATGTTCCTAAAATATCATATCAAAGCCTCCTAAGTCTATGGTACAAGCCAAGAAAGTCCTAAAGTGATCCTAATCAAAGTAGTGAAGGTCATAGTTATGAGTATAGGGGCAAGCATAAGGTATTGGGCATGGTATTCAAATATTTGTTGTGAGCGTCATTGATTTTGTTTAGTCCCAAGCATCAAATTTTAAAAATAGTATTGTGAGTGGATATGGGCCTATTTTTTAGGGAACTTATATTACATTATTGATTCTAGGCTATTTCAATGATTGTTGCTTATCTGTGGTTACCTTGCTTGTCATAGCTGCATTGTTACCTATTGTAACAACCCCAAAAAGTGCCCAAAATGTGCCTTGAAAGTGTCCGAAATCTTAATTTTCATATATTTCAAAATTCATATATGATATAAAAAATTTGACTTCATATTCTTATTTTGATGTGTCAAATTGAGTGAGAAATGGGTATAACCCCGATTTAAGAGCAACCGTATCAAAATTTGGAAATTGCAAAATGCGATTTCCAGAGAGCTTTTCGCGCCCCTGGCGTATCAAGGGTGTGCCATAATACATTTGATCGCAGTTTTCAAGTGTGGTCCAAGGCCATTGAGTCTTGGGAATAAGTGTTCCCATGCGTGACAAATACCTATACTTAGCCATTTTTCACCGTCATATGATTCTAAACATTTTCCAATACTCATTTAAACACTTAGCCAAATATTTTACTCCTAAATTGAAGTCTCAAACCTCATCTGGATTTTAAGGTTCTCATTCAAGCTTCAAGTCTCCATCTCCAATCTTCATCAAGTTAATCTCCAAAGCTAAGGTATGTGGGTTTCTTTCGTGGGTTCCTTTCTCCCATGATGCCAAGCTTCCTTTTACTCAAAATTGCATGATTTAAAGATCATTTACTTAAGGGTCTTATTTATTATGAATTTTACTGCACAATATGTTGGAGTTTATGAAATTGTGATTGTTTTAGCATGTTTGGATGTATGAATCTAAGATCTAATATGAGATTTAATAAATGCTTTTGATGTATATTGTTTGAGGGTGTTACCAAGTATCTATTGATGGTTTTACATTGATTTTTCTACCATAATTTCACTCTTGAATTGCATCATTTTACACTAACATTATACGCCGTCTAAGTGTTTGGTAAAATGTTCGGTTATGGTTTCTTGACGAATTGAATGTCCAATGTATGTATTATGAATTAAATCAATAGATGAAGAAGATATGATGATGAAATGAAGATGAAATGGAGGTATGTATATAGTAATCTCTATATAGTGTTGGAATGTCACCATACCCTACTCGAGGGTTACGCATTGGGTAACCGTCTTCAAGGGGTTCGTACATTGATAACCATGTCGAGGGATTTGTACCTTGATAACCATGGGGTTCGTACCTTGATTACCATGGGTAGTAGGGTGTGACAATCCACCAACCATGTCCATGGGTTTGTACCTTGGCAACCATTTCAGGGGGTTTGTACCTTGGTCACCAAGGGTGGTAGGGTGCGACGCTCCACCAACCAATTGATGGGGTTGGTACCTCAATCACCAAGGGTGGTAGGGTGTGACGATCCACCAATATTATGGTGGTCTCTTCTTACATATGTAATATGTTTTATATAAGTATGATTTACTACAAACATCTTCCATGCATACCATATTATTATATGTTACTCATTGCATATGCTTGTGCATTTTCATTATGTTACTTATCTCTTGTTGCATTGCATCCTACATAATTAGTACATTCAAATATACTAATGCATACTTTACGCCTACATGATGTCACCATGTAGGAACCGGAGCTCCGCTTGAGCATCCCCATCCACGTGGCTAGTACGCTTCCACTAAAGCTTGTTGGTGAGTCCTCCATTCCAAGGACGTTGCTTATTCTCTCATGTTATGTACTAAGACTACTTTTCTTTCATATAAATATTGACTATGAGGGCGGGCCTGATAGCTTGTCTTGGCCCCGCTCTTATCTATGTAGTAGAGGTGTTGTTGGACATGTTATGTATCTATTCTATGATGATATGGAAGTTTATCCTTAGTCCTTATTCGCTTTATTATGCTTATCTCTTATAGTCATTTTAATTGCTTCCATGACCAAGGATGTGTAAAAATATGCTATGCTTGTTTGGGGTTCCTTCATTCTCCCCATTTGCCAATCATGACTAGGCCCTAGGCTTGGGTCGTGACACCTATATTTATCTGTATGGGTTTGTTTGATGACTATCTGATATGCGTTGATGAGTTAGTGTGGGTATATGTGCTTGATTTAAAGATAATGTATCTCACTGGATTAAGGTTTGTGTGTTGCTATACTGCTTATATAGATTGAGTCTGTCGCTTGAGGACAAGCAACAATTTTAAGTTGAGAGTGTTGATGTGCAGTAAAAATAGAACACTTTTGATGCTTAAAACTTAGAATTTTATGTGTTCTCACAGCGATGTTAGTGCGTTTAGTGTATTTTTATTTTGGTTTTGTAGGATTACAAGATTTGATATGATTTTGGGCAAAAGGCTGTAGAAGTTAAGTTGTTGGGGACTTACCAGACATTCTACAGGTCGTTGATATTTCCACGAGCCACAAGGAGGTTTCATGGGTGAGATCCAGCGAAGGGCCTAGTTTCAGAAGTTCCATCCATGAACTATCAGATGAATCGTAGAAGTTTTCATAAGTCATGGATTGGATTTGTTCCTTGAGGATCAAAGTTTGAAGAGCTTCTAAAGAACTTCTAGGAAAAACCCTATATCGGTTGTGAGTTTCAACACGGTCCATAGGACGATCTCATGGATTGGAAGCTAATTTATGAGGAATGCAGAGTATGAAGCCTGGATATGGGTCGTGGATCTTTTTGCGGCCCATAACCCAGTCTGTAGAAGCTGTCAAATCCAATTTTCCTGTTCTATGTTTGATTTGTATTTTAATTATTATAAATAGGATTTTTTTCATCAATCTCGGATAGAGCCAAAGATTCACTATTTTTTGGCTTTGGGGTATGATGGAATAAAGCAAAATGGCTCTTTAAACTGTTTGCACTTCTTTCAATTGTGAAGTAGCAGTTAGTCAATGCAATTTTCGACGCTCATCATCGGTCATCTGAAAATAGTCGCGCTATGTTTTTAAACATAGGGGTCAGGCTGCATACATCCAACCCCCCTTATCCCGTAATGGGTGAGAGCCTTTGAGGCATTGGTGTAATATTGTCATTGTAAATAGTTTTTTTTAGATATCTTTGACAGAGGATTACACGAGAGAGCTGAGAAACACTTTTGTGACTTCATAGTTTGTGATTTGTATATTGAAACATTACATTGCGATTTCTTGTGGAGAACTTTGGATTCTTGTTCTTAATTCCATCATTGTAAGTGTTCACTTATGATATGCCATAACATGATGCCTTCATCTGCAATGATTATGCATAGCTAAATCAACAACTAGGGTTGTGAGAACCATGAACTTAAAAGGTAAAACTGGATAATTCATAATTCTTGGAAAGAGTGCATACATGTATTAATTAATTCTCTTCATTTTGATTGCTTTTTAACAGTGACCAACATTAGAACCTGCCTAATTCTTACTGACTCTAACAAGATAGTAATAAATTGAAAAGAGATTAATTAACAGAATTTGATATGATCGCTCTAATCTAATCAACCAAACTGGATCAATGGGATGTTGTACTAGAACAAAAGCCGCTGTTCCCATTTCCTCGCTGACCCATCATGCAAAAGGTACGCTGTTAGAGTGAGTGCGCTTTACATAAAGTAAAGGCTCTGAGCTCCGCTCCTTCGACTGATTGTTTGCATCGGATCTCAGGTTCTCTATTGCACTCCCTTAATAGGGTTCTTTTCACCTTTCCCTCACGGTACTTGTACGCTATCGGTCATTGAGGAATACTTAGGCTTAGAGGGTGGTCCCCCTTTCTGGCATAAAAGCGATCAGAATTCGAACACGCCACGTTTTACTGGGAAGGATCGAACCATGGGAACGAATCTACAGGGCTATCACCTTCTTTGGCCAGATCTTTGGTAAGGGTTAGTAATGTCACACTGTAGGGATGTATCGAATCATGTAGTGAAATTTACCTCTCGCCAAGATTAAAGGGTTAGGTAACTTAATGTATTGTTTCGTGTGCTATATATTAGAAAAGGTTACAATTATCTGGTGATTCTGAGTTTAGAATATATGAGGAACATAACACCCTAGTTATTTCTCTCACTGATTTCACAATACTTGCTTCTAGTAGGTTTATTTCCTTGCAATTATGAAACCCTCCCTTTTCGGAGATTATAGGTTAATTCGTTCGACTTGCTCGGAATTATTCTATGTCTCGACCATATTTCCTATGGGTTCGATCTTAACCTTGGTTAGGTTATATATCTTGAAACGACCACATACACCTTCAAAAAGGAGGTGTAGCTTGTACAACACATGTCCTCTCCATGAATGTAGATGTTTATGATACTTTGACCTCAGCGAACACGGTCAAAGCTTCACGAATGTGGAGTGTTAAAATGACCAGCATCAGGGCATTTCTGAAAATTTGCCATTTCAGTCCCAAATTAGATAATACACACACTCCCAGCCTTATATTCATGTATTCATCATACATTTATGCCTGGAAATGTTATTCATATAATTTTGCGAGAAAAACACACCTTAGTTATATTTTGACTTTTGGATGAGGATTTAGAGCAAGTTTTCTACAATTGCTTGAGTGGATTGAATAGTATATGAGCTCCTACAGTATAATTTTTTCACACTTTTTCTTTCCTTGCATTTAATTTCATGAATTGTAGATATAATGAGTATTGGACATTAATATGATTATGGTTATTCATTGAATCTCTTTGTTTCATGCTTAGTTGATTATTTACTTGAAAATCAAGTGTGTTTCTCCCTAAATTTCTTTGATTGAGTTCAATTGATTTATGGGTTCATGCTTACCTTCATGTTTAACTTATGATTTGAGGTCACAAATTTGAATCTAGCTTACATCTTCAATTATTTCATCAAACAAATATAGTTGAGGTAGAAGGTTTGTATGATGGTCATGGATTTATGTGTTGGATGTGTTAATTGGATTCAATTACCAAGGTTTTAGGAGTATTGCTTATGAGTTTCTCAATCCAAGCGTGTCTTTGAGTGATTCACGCATTAAGACCGTAACATGCTCATGTGAAACACTATCTTGCTCTTATCGTAGATGATAGTCATAAGAAACCTAGCCTACTCATAGAGTTTATATGATACTATATGTGATGGATCAATTGAGCTTTAATTGATTTTCATATTCTCTATCCTTGCTCCCTTGCATAATTAATCCTAACTCCAGTTTCCTTAGTAATAGTTGTAGCTTAGTCTTCACCCCATTATTGTTAGTTGTGGTGTTTGCTTGTTGAATTGGAATTAGTAGCTCATAGTGTTTAATTGGTTCAATTTCCCTCACATTGTTCTCTGTGGTATTCAACCCCAACTTTTTGTTGGGTCATTATTCTAATAATGATCATCCCTACTTCCAATAGAGAGGTAGGTTTGAATGTTATCAAGGACATACGTCCCTCGATCACACTCAATGGATGTAATAAATCTACTAGCTCTAAAAATAATGTGAGTCTATGGCACACTAGTCTAAGCCTAGCCAAAGGCCAAACATGCTCCAATTTACCATAATCTAAGCTAAAGTATCAACGAAGCATGGATGATGTGAAAATACAAACTAAAAAAGAAATTCTAGCATATCAACCAATATTTACATATCCAAACTCAATCTAAACGAAATAAGGTCATAACCTACTTGTAGGCTTAACACGCGCTCCCACCTATTTCACCAGAGCTTCTTCGTTTTGGATAGCCTCCAAATGTTATCGAGCTACCAAAAATATAGCCACAATGCTATAGTAACCGTTATAACACTAAAATTAATAGAAATGGGAATGGACCAATTTCGGGATCAAAAGAATGAAAATTGGGACCCACATCTAAAAATTTATGATTGATCTTGAAAACTAGTCCGAACCATCTCCCCTAGATCATATCCCAAAATGGGACACAATTTGGGGCTCGAAAGCACTTCAATGTCGACAAAAAAGAACCCAAATTTAGCTCAAAATAACCAACTACGAAAGCAGCTATTTACAAATAATATACAAAAACTGAAGCTCCTACAGTCAAAACCAAGTATACCATGATGCTCTCCAAGAAGATTTCCATAACTTAGACTTTTGAATCGCCCAATTCAGACCTATATTGGCCAAGAAATTACTTCCTGAAGTTTCCCAAAAAATTCAATTAAAAAATAATCTAGGATAGCAGCTAAAATACCAAATTCACCTCAAATGGAGCTTCCAAGCTTATCAATGCTTTCCTCGCAAAAACCCCCCACAAATTCAACCTCTAATTCACTAAACTTGAGCTAAAAATAGAGTAGATATCACCTCACAAAGATGGATCCTAAATGTGATCGTATACATACATGAGGGACCCAACAAAAACACCCTCTACGATCGTGGTAAATAAGTAATGACCTTGAAGGTTATTTGTGATATTTTTTAATCAAATTACCGTTTTGACCCTCCTAAAAGTTTCCTTAGGTCATTTTTAGATAAGTCCAAAAGAAGGATTTTGAAAATATCATAAAAAGTTAGTTTTGCAAAAGAAAGAGTTTTAAAGGCTAAAGTTGGAAATTTTGACTTTTGTAGTTATTTCGAGTTTTGAGTGTCAGAATTCGATTCCGTCAATTTTATTAGTTCCAGAATGTCGAATCTGGTCTAGAGAAACTTGTAGAACTTAATTTAGAGTTAAATAGAGATTTTAGGCTCAGAGTTGTATTTTTATTTCATTTTGGATCATAGGTTTGACTTTGATCAATGTACGCGGTTCGGGAGCTTATAAAAAATTTTGTCAATTCCAGTAGTTTTGGATGGTCGATCTAACATTAGAAATGTCTCACATTAATTTTTGGAGTTTCTGAGGGAAGTTTTGGTATTTCTAGTTTCAAACTAGTTTATTCGAGTTGCATTGATAATTGTGTCATAGAGGTCCCAAAATCAAATTCTGATTATTTTATTGAGTTCGAATCTCCATTTCTAGTACGGATACATATTTGATTTGTGAAATTCTAATTTCAGATGAGTTCCAAGTGCCCATACCGATTTTGGTTCTAGTTGTGCATTGCTGGTGCAAGGCATATGCTGTAGCCCTCACCTATTCTCTGTGTTCGCACGTAGGTAGCCACGTTCGCACCCAGGTAGCTACTTTCATGGAGGTGCACCTAGTCCTTCTACGCATTCGCGCCTAGTGAATCTAGTTCTTCTTTGCGTTCGCAGAGTGTCATTCATGCCTGAACAATGTATTCTTTTAAAAGATGTGATCTAAACCTTTTTTTTACCATTTTCAACTCTTCAAGCTTCATTTTCAAGGGTGATTTCATGGATTTTCAAGTCAAAGTGATTGGGTAACTTATTTCTAATCTATTTCAACTATTTCTATTGATTAATTTGTGTTTTTCACTTCTAATTTTGGGATTTCAATGGTGGAATTTGGGAATTTTTGGACTTGAGTTTCTTAAACGCTAACCTTTGATTTCTTCCTCATATTAGCTCCATTTTTTAAATAGTATTCACCATTGAATTCCTTGCTACATGTAGAACATTTTCACTTATTAATTTTCAGTTTTTTTGCTATGTTTCTTGGCATAAAATTTTTTTTAATCATTTTTCTTCGAATTAATTAATTTTAGTGTCATTAGATTTGTTATGTGATTGTGATGTCATATTGAAATAGATTGTGGTGATTTGGAGTAGCATAAGAGGGGAAAAGTGGCAATTCCTTCTTGATTCGAAATTTTATTTGAGGCAAGTGAACTTCTAACCTTTTGTTAAGTATGAATGAACCTTGTATGCTCCTATGTGCATGGACGTGAGTACTTTGGGGTGGAATTGTATCATTGTAGGTTTAATTATAATATTTTGGAGTGAATGGTTATTTTGATGGTAATGTATTAACTTATAAATTAACTTTGGATTCATACCCTACATGATTTTGTGAATCGTTTGACATTGACTGCGAGATGGTGCTTATATTGAGGTATGATTGATACATTGATACTGTGGTGATATTGACACACTTGAGAATTATTCTATTTCTATTATTGATATACATGATGCATATAGATATCTTACACACTTATTTTCTTGAGATGATTAATGTGCTATTTTTGCTTGATAATCTATTGATGAAGAAAAGCCGAAAGAAACTGGTTCCGGCTAGTGGAAATGAAAAGAGAAAGAAAAGAAATGATAAGCTGAAGGAAAATGATTCTGACTAGGTACGAAAGTTATTGCCAAAGAGAAATGGTTTTGGCAAATACATGGTCCATGTGTGGCCACCATGGTTTCCGACTGAGGCATATATATGGTCAGTGAATGTGTATCGTAGGGAAGACATGCATCATAAATATTTTGACACTGCATTGCATTATATACATTTCATGGCATCCATTTCATGCCATATCTTATCTAATTATGTAGTTGTATATTATTTATGAGATTGTGCCCCTATTGTATCATTGATCTTTTTGTAAGTGTTGTATATATCTATATACTAGTGTGTTGTGATACTGTTCTAGAAGATAAGTGTATCTATATTACCATGATCTGTATATTATATTGTGTTGGAACTTTTCTGAGTGCGGGTTTGTAGTTCGGCAGATTGTGGTTGGGATTTAAGGAGTTACTTGTGTTCTTCACGTATTTACTTTAGGTTAGTTCCATTTGATAAGTACCTTGTTGTTTGGTGCTCACCTCTTTCCACATTTTTTTTAGGTTGTGAGCTCGGGCTATTTTGCTAGACTTCCTCCATGTTGGATTGAGCTTTCGGATTTCTTGAGAGGTAGTTGCTTATGTCTTCAGCGGGCCTTGAGGATTCCACTTATATTTTTTTGTTCGATTTGAGGACTAGACATTATGCCTTGTATTTCATTTGAGTATTCTTTACATAGAGGCTTCTAGACGTCACATAACAGTCCTTAGAATGTTTATAGTTTATTTCCTTCTGCTTATCTATATATTTAAACTGTTATCTTCCATTTTTAATATATATTGTTAAGATTTTTTGGATTTACACTCGAGTTAGGTGAGTGCTATCACACTTGATATTCAAGTCATGAAAATGATGTATCTGATTTCACGCTCCAACAGTAAAGCGATCGCAGTCAAGTATAAACCTAACAAAAAGATAGGGTCGAATCCGTTGGAAATATGGGGCTTGACTATGTTCATCCACTAACAATCATTTCAAGCATCAATTCCTATATTCTCTAAAATAGGGGCCTTTGTGATTCAAAATGATGAACAAAAATAAACACTATGCTATTTACGCAAGAAGACAGTCAAATTGAGGGATAACTTGGGAATTGTGTTTCCCATAATTCGTTGAATCAATTACTCTAGACAATGACTCTAATTAGGAATTCACATGCCAGATGGTAACTTAGGTTCTTCATGCCCTCTTGTGAAGGTGAAGGCCAAATTTCACTATGGCACTTAGTCGGAAACCATGGTGTGCCAACTAACCATTACTTATTGACTAAGTCAACCTCCCCTTGGTCAGGTTTGGTTGATTAGATGAGAACACATCAATCAAATCCTGTTATTTACTTCTCTTTTCCTATCCATCACTACTTCGATCGGGATCATGATGATAGGTGGGGTTTGGTGTTGGCTACCACCAAACGACATTCAAAGTTAAGGGAAATAAATAATGCATGCAAAAATCCCATCAAAGAAATGCACAAAGTTTAGGTTATTTCAAGCCAACTACTCATGGTTCCCACAACCCCAAGTTGTGGGTGCTTAGCTACTTATGGTTAAGGAAAAATCAACAACAATGAATATGAGAGACATAGTTGAGAGATTACCCAAAACAATAAAGAACAAAGACACCTTCAAGTTGAAAACCACAAGCTTGGATTAATGGAAAATGAATACAATGTGATTTTTCAATCCCCCAAAATGGGTCTTCACATTTAAAAAGAAATCTACAGTAAACCCTAGAAATATTCTGGAGAGAATATTCAATGTGATGGATTCTAAAAAATTGTTCGAAAGTCTTCTGCTAAAACCCTAACATTAACTATTTATACCATTTACAAAAACACCCTAAAAATTAAATATAAAATACAGCTGACAGCTATTACGTGTCGCAGATACGAATCATAGAGTGGCCTACGAGTCGTAATCAGGTTTCGTAGTCAGAATTTGGTATTTTAAACTTGACTGCTATGGCCCATTGTGACGAGTCATTGCTTGGGCTATGATTCATATGCTCTTCTCATAGTTTAGGCCTTTAGTTCTTGGTGCAAACTTTTGGTTCACTATTCCTTGCTACGACCCCTACCTATACGAGTCGTAATAAGACTTAAGTCTCATAGGGTGTCCTCGAATGACTGATCTTCGCTTTGTAAATTCTTTAGTTCGCTCACTGTTTCTTGCTACAAGGGCACCCCATAACTCGTAGCTTGGCTACGACTCATAGGATTGCTCATATGTCCTATACTTCAGCAAAATCTGTAATTTTCTCCCTGAATCATGCCAACCTATATTTTCTGCAAAAATAACACAAAAACACATATAAATCATAAAAGGTCCTATTAAGAACTTACAAAATCCCTTTTATTTGGGCATCAATTGTACTATATTTTGATAGCACATCAATACCCTCAAGTTAGAACTATTGTTTGCCCTCAAGTGATGACTCGATCTAAGTAGACAATGAGAAACACATAGCAACTATCCTAATGTCATATACATCCTTTAACTCTAATTCAGGTACCCAACTTTCATTTTCAAAACCTAATTGCAAAGATACCAAGTAATAAAAACACAATGGTGCATCTGACAATTCAACTGTGATAAGTGAGGGAGTATAATCAATCCATAGTCACTGAACAAGTCATATGTCAATCATGCAATGTAAATTCCCTCATGGAAAAGAAGTCCCTATATTATACTCAAAAAACAATCAAAGTTCAGGGACTGTGCAAGCATTCTCACTCTCACAAATGAAGTTCCTGCATCATAAGTGACACCATAGGCCTGCCTCTTTACTCATACTTCAGACTGTCGACTAATTGAACTAGGATTACTTTAGGACTTAGTTTGCTTGTAATGTAGGCTCATGGGGATTTGGTAGGCATGTAATGACAAAACGCTATCCTTGAACCACATTTTTTGACACTTTTACCTCCATAACTCGACCATTCTCATTATATCCTCCCTCATTCTTGCTTTTCTTAAAGCTTTTTCAGGTGCTTTCTTTTCCGTTTTCAGTTGTACCTCATTTTCAAACTCATTTGGCTATTCTTTTCAATCCAAGGCACTTTTCGTTTCTTTTTCTCTCACCCAGCACATGACTCTTTTCTTCTTTCTTTCTTTACTAACTAACCACCTCATTTTCATTACTTTAGCATAAAAAGTCCACCCTCAACTTAGATTTTTAGCTTGAGGTGAAGTACATAATATCCATTCCCTAAACCAAGCCCACTTTTGATAGCTACCCTCAACTTAGGTTTTTAGCCTCAATGAAGGTTAACATGTTCAAGGATAGACCAGGGCCAATTATCAAGGTATTTCACAAAACAAGGTTAGGCTAGTTAGGTGTCAAGAAAGACAAGGTACATGTAAAGCTCAAACATTTGGAACAAAAGATTACTACTACATTTGGTAAGTCATTTAGGCAAAAGTGGGCTAACTTAAAAGAACAATGGCCTAAGATCCTCACCTAGTCAACCATATCTCCAGTCCAATCTTAGAGTAACAAGGCAAGTTCTGAGTCAGTATACAATGCAAGAATATGACATAATATGCTCACACACATGGCATCGCATACAAAATCAACATGGACTCACAGGTCATGCTTCAAGCTTCAACTTGCCTTCTCTTTATCAGAACAAGCATTGCCAAATAATCATATGCAAGATTGCACTGGCAACCAACAATCTCAAAAATTTTATGGGTACCCAATTTTCAAAACAATCATAAAATCAATCAAGATTATGCACATGCCAAAATATAATAATCACTATATGTCTACAAATTATCTACATTATCTAAACATGTCGGTTCAACAAAAATTAAAACATCCACAAGGAAAAAGAAACATGGCCAGAAAACCTTGGGATCAAAAATAGGAAAGTTATGGACTCAAGGATACTCAGACTTCACCCTAATCCATAACTTCCCACACCCCACCAAACTAAATACTTTGTCCTCAAAGTAAACTTATATATATAAGTACCAAACATCCAAAAATAATTAAAACATTCACTAAACAACTAAAACATTCACAATTTAAAGTAAAACATCAAAAAAAAACATTTAAAATATCCAAAAACCAACAAAAAATATTGTCTGAAACAAGGACAAAATATCCATTAGTAGCAAGAAGAACAGGTGTTGAAAGTATCAAACATATTTTGCTAAAGTACTGACATCTATTTGGTCCTAGGGATCCTGGGGTCTAATATCCTCCTTGGTGGTCTAAGCTACAACTGTACCTGAGCTCCCGATTCCCTGTGCTACATGTTGCTCCCGGTCACTCCTTATAGCCGCCATAGCTAATGAGTCCTGCGCCAGCGTATCAACAATCTGCTCATCCAGTGTTGCAACCTCCTCAGAGTCCTGGGTCTCTTCGGGTTTACGATTGCGTCATCACTCTCAAGGGGCCTTTTCTCATGGGCATGCAGGTGGCGATCAAATAGTTCAAACACATCATCACCCATTGGTGCCTCCTTTGGGATTGCTATCAGAGTCGCTAACATCTTCAACAGGTGGGCCTTAAACCTGGCCAACTCATCCTTCACAACAACCATGTCAGCAGGCTGTGTGTCCTCGAGTCTCTTCTGGACCCTATCCTCAAAGGCATTTACTCTAGCATATACTGCTCTAGCTCTCTATCTATCATCTCATGAGAGTATGCCTTAGCACTCTCTTCTGACTCCTGAACTGTCTGACGAACCAAAGGTTTGAGCTGGCTCGTAAACCTGCTCAGGAAGAGCTCCGTCTTTGCTAACCTGCGCACCAAATCTTGAAAAGCAAAAGCAGACATAAGAGGATAGTCTGCGGAATCAACCTAAGTAGTGGAAGGTGTTGGTACAGGTATGTCCGAGGATGGCATCACCTTATTATCAACAGCTCGAGGCGGCTATGAAGCAATTGGAGGAGAACTGGTGGTGGGTGGAATTGACTCCTAAGTCTATAGAAAAATGGATCCGGAATAGAAGGAGAAGTTGCTCTTTGTACGGCCACCTAGTTTTCACTAGGCTTAACTAGGTTGGGATCCATGGTGTGCACTATCTTTATATGTGGGTCCAAGTGGAGGGAGATACGTACCCCTACCTCAATACACAATCTGTGAATTAGGATGGGACAAGACAATGAGGTCTGGGTATAAATCGTTGACTCATGGAACTGCTCAGCCATGACTCGGGCCTAATCAATGTCATAGACTACTAGAATGTTGTCTAGTAGTATAGCTCTCTCCAAGGTGGTCACATTATCCTTAAAAGTAGGCCTGATGCGCCATCGGATAATAGACCACCAAAACTTTTCCCGGAATGAGAGGTGGGATATCACTATCTGAGCAGTGTGGTTTATGACCCACATAGGCTCAAAATCCTCCTCGTGTATCTGGCTGGGAATACACCTGAGCAACTTGGTTTTTATCTCCACATTCTTCTCGCTCACTGCTTTCCTCATCTTCGCAATCCTATCATCATACCCTCCTAATAGTATCCTCTTAGATGTCCACTATCTGACCCCTAACTAAGACCTCTCGTAACCTCAGTTGCTCTATAGGTTTCCTCCCTCTAGGAAGATCTCGGAGGATAGTGGCATAGTAGGAGGTGTAGAATTCCCAAACTAGATATAGGACATACTTGCCAAACCTCTGTGAAAGCTATCCACGCCTGTGAGGCTCGATCTTCACCTCCAAATCAGGAACCATACTCAATCCGGAGTCATTGAACCTCGACTCCTTGTGAAATTGCCGAACAGGCTCGCATTGTCCGTTTAGCTCCAACCCCTTATCATAGATAGCTTTCACACCATCAATTCCCCATCTGAGATTTCTGGGATCAGTAGAGGAAACAGATAGGTTAACTGGGGGCTATGACTTTGCAGTACCATGATGGGTCTGGGATTCCTCTTGTGAACCTGTCTCTGAGTGTGGGGGATGCTACCCGACCCATCTCCATTGCCCCTCCTCATCAGACTAGGAGGAACTAGTAACCTCCATTGGGATTAGTGAAGCTCTGGCTCTAGTTTGGGGTACATTTACCCCCAAGTCAATGCTTACTCTATGGACTTCTTCAGATCCTTCTTACTGATTATCATTTGATGGTTCATCCCTCAACCGTCGACCCAAAGGTTTAATAGCTTCTTTTCTAGCCTTCAGATCCATGGAACCTGAAAATTACATTATAAATCCATAATGAGTAACATAATGTATTGGTAATCCAGAATCAATAAAAAAAAAGAAACAAGAAGAACCAAAGACTAAAAAGTGAAATGCAAAAAAACTTAACAGAATTAGTTGTAGGTCAACAGGTACGAGGAACAGGTACGACTCGTAGGTTGTCGTACAGTAGCCTCGTAATGCTAAGGTTCCTAAAAAAATAACATTTTGATCACAAATACGAGGCTCAGGTACGACTCATAAGATGACCATGAGTCATAACTTGGGCTTGTAGCAGGAAACATAATATAATTTTAGAACAAGGCAGGTCCTACGAGTCCCTCACTAGGACTCATAATAGTTACTACGAGTCGTAGGTGGGTCTCATATGCCAAGTGTTAAGGTACCATAAGTGATTGTTGCCTCCTACGAGGGACCACTACGACTCGTAAGGTGACCTACCAGTCGTAGGGGCCCTCCTAGCAGAAAATAGAAGGCACCTGTGGTGCCTTTAACCTTTCCACACAACCCAACAAATCATCAAAAATAAGAGTAAATAGCATCAAAGCAAGAATTTAAACAATATTTCGAGCACACAGGTAAACCCAATACTAAATCATGATAACCTCGAATCAACACTTATCCGCCAAAATTTTGTACATGCAAACATGATCAAATAATAGTTTCTACTTTTCGTCGAGGAATACTTAAGAAAAATCAATCCCCAGACATATAATCATCAACACAGTACATAGCAATGGAGATTCAATAGAGTTCAAAACAAGTCTAAACAAGGCTATCCCTAAATGATATTATTTGAACACACCATCACCCCCAAATTCCAACTCTGACATGCATTCAAATTGACCACCCAAAACAATCATGCTATAAACATATATTATCAACATGTCACATAACAACCAACTAGCAAAGGTGATTTCATCATTCAAAACAACACTAAGGCACTCAAAATCAACCAAACCATACTTCTTATGTTCACACAATTATCATCTCATAGGTATATTTAAAATCCTCATCAAGCACACAATAATCCAACCATATTCATAACATCATACATAAGAGTGCTAAATTTAACCAAGAGAACATACCACGTGAAAAGATGGAGAGCAATAAAGCACAGTGAGGGGAGAGATGAAGGAACCGAACCCTAGGTTAGCAAATTCATCGGAAAATCTCACCAAAAATGGTGGGAATTTAGTTGGAGGATAACCATTTAAATGTGAGAAATGAGGGAAATAAGGGGTTAAATGAATATTTGACACCTAATATTCCAAATCAGATCGACTTTAATTCTTCTACATTTCATGTCTACGAAACCCTTGAGTCATAGGGCTTCTTATGACTCATAGGTATGGTCTCGTAGAAGACTTCAACACTTGGAAAAATTAGAATTCATACCTGGGCACTATGAACCCCACTTTCAACTCGTATGGGACCATATGAATCGTAAGATTGGCTCGTAGTGTGTGTGCCATCTTCAATTCATCATTATTTTCCTCTACGAGGCATGACTACGAGTCATAGTATGCACTACAGCTCATAACCCTGCTCGTAGATGCTACTCCAAATGTAATTTCCTTCAAAGCTTCAGCTTTTAATTTATACAAGCCAAACCTTAAAATACACCAATTTCCAAAATAATACAACTGATTCAATGTTTTAACGCTCAAAATAAACATCAATCTATGACCTAACAATTCAAACAACCAAAATGAATTGTATAAACAAGGCAAAAAAATAAAAGATACTTGGGGTGCCTCTGAAGAAGCGCCTTGTTTAACGTCGTGGATCGACTTTGTCATCTTGAGTGCTCAGACTTTCTCAAGATCCAGTGAGCTTTTATCACTACTTCTATTATCTCTCCCTCTTTCTTTTTGAATATGCTCCAACTGTTTAGAGACCTGCTCAACTCGACCATCAATCTTTTGTTGATCCACCTTGTAATTTACCTTGATAACATCAAACATAATTTGTTGAAGTGTTTCCTCTTGCTTATTCACTTTCTTCATCAGTTGTTCAAGAATATTGTCTACTTTCAAAGGTTTTTCTGTAACCCATTGTTGATGTGGTTGCTTGTTCCAACTAACCACACCATCCCTTCTTGCACTACTAGAGCCTTCTCTTGACACACTAATGGTAGCAACCAGTTGGTATTGATATGATTCGCATACTTGCCTAACTGCAGATTGTTTGTCCATGTACTTAGTGACTTAATTAAGTGGCCACCTCAAAAATGCCCAACTGTCACTCCCAAATAAGGCATCAACATGCATTTGTTGTTCGGAGCTTAGCGATCGGTAGAAGCTTACCACTAGTTCATCATCCAGTAAACCATGATTCATCCTCATACTCAGACACTCTTTATAACTATCCCAAGTTGCACCTAAAGACTCTCCTAGAACTCGTCAAAACTTAACGATCATATCCAGTAATGGATGATTGTTACTCTCCTTGTAAAATTTCATGAGGAAGGTTCCTTGGACTTCTCCCTAGTTAGAGAATATGTCTCATGGGAGGATAGACCACTACTCCGTAGCTTTGCACCTGAGAGTCATGGGAAAAGTCTGAAGAGCCAATGAATCCCATGCTGGGTGCCTTTCTCCAAGCACTCCCCTTAGTGTTTGTGCGAAGTTTTGCAAATGAGCTTGAGGGTTTTTGGACTCCTACCAATAAAATAGGACAATGCTGCAATGATTCAAATAAATTGCCTGTTATAATAAGCTTTTGTTTAGCCATTTCGATTATTAGCCTACCATTTCTTGCCTAAGTTGAATATTAGCATACTCTCCCTTGGATACCTACAAACAACACTAAATAACAAAGAACAAAAATAGAAGTAAAATATAAGAGATCTAGAAATTAATACTGAAATTAACTAATAGTGAATTCAAGTCAAGAACCTAGTTGTATTCCGGAGCAACGGTGCCATGATTTTTTGTGTTCACGCTCCAACAGTAAAGTGGTCGCAGTCAAGTATAAACCTAACCAAAGGTTAAGGTCGAATCCACAGGGAATATGGGGCTTATCTATGTTGACCCACTAATAATCATTTCAAGCATCGATTCGTATATTCTTTAAAATGGCAGGTTTTGTGATTCAAAATAAAGAACAAAAATAAACACTATGCTATTTACATAAGAAGACAATCAAATTGAGGGACAACTTGGGAATTGTGTTCCCTATGATTCTGTAACACCCCATACCTTACACTACTAGTACAATGAAAATGACATATGATATGGTTTGGTCAAATTAGTGCCCATTAGTGCTCGAATCTTATGTTATAGGGGGATATGTGCATGTAACGCTTAAGAGGGTCAAGTGTATATATGCTTTGTGTCGAATTGAGGAGATCACAGCCTTAAATGAAGTAAGATAATTGAGGTGCTTGTAGGACTTAGTAAGCTAGCAGATGAGTTACCTACTTGCTTAGCTTAAATTTGCTAGCTATACGGAGACGAGGCTCGATGTTGAATTTATCCAAGTTCGATTATGAATAAAGTCTGTGTTAAGGGTGTGACTTTAGCCCATGTTTTAGTATCATAAATGGACTACATTTTCATCCCAAGAAGTATAATAAAAGGGCCCAATTGCACCACAACCCACTTGGCTAATTGGGCCCAAACTAAGTGAAGGGAAAGTTGGAAAATAGGCAGCTAAAGCCAATCAACTTGGAGACTCATTTAGGCACAATTGTTATGGCCAAGCTGCTGGATAACCAGCTTGATAATGTGTGGTATTAATTGTTCAAAATGTCAAAAGATAGGCGGGCAAATTAGTCCTATAAAAATGGGTTATAAGTAGCAGCATTCATTCACTCTTATACTTGGAAAAAAAATTTAGCTTTCTCAAAACTTTGGTGTTTTTCTTTCTTGACCTAGCAAGCAGCTACAAGGGAACTTCTAGGGTTCTTGATGAAGACCTACACCTTGAAGTTAGTGGTAAGTAAGTTTACACAAGTGTTTAGTATGATTTTCTTCTGAAAAACAACAAGTATATGCTAGTATGTTTGTGCTGGAAATTTGGGACAACATGTATTTAGAAAGTTATTGCATACTTGCCTTTTGTTTTAGTGACTTCTCTATGGTTTGTGGGCTGTTTTATGAAGAGAAATTGATGTTATTAATGTGTTTTGAGTTATAAATATTACCCTAAGATTGCTGCCCTGATTTTGTTTTCATTTTACAAATGCATTTTATTGTGCTATCTTAAGTGTAATGTTGATTGGAACTTATGGACTGGTCGATGAAAGGTTATTGTATCACATCCTTCATGACTTATTGAGTGCTGTTATAGGACTATTTTAGGTCTATTTGCATGTGTAAATGTTGTTGGAACAGTTTGGTTAGTGTTGGAATAGATTTGGAATTGTCGACGTCAAAATGTAGCGAAGGAAGATAACGTTATGCTGTCCATTTTTAGGTTGTGTGGAATTGTTATTTTGTGCTTTGTGGGCTGTTGTAAGGTTGTTCTGGCACTAAAACAGGTTGTACATGGTGTGTACATGAAAATATGTATTAGGAAAATACGACTAGGGGTGAAAAGTTTGAAGGAATATACTCGGGTTCATAAATGCCCACTTGCTGCCCATGTGTTATTTTTTTATATGATTGGGCTGCCAAGATGTATCTATTGGTTGCTAATGCTAATTTTATCACCTACTATGTTATATATAAGTGTTTGGAAGAAGGAAAGGATATCTCAAGGTAGTAACAAGGTCATACAATGAGGTATGTAAGGCTACTTGATTTCGTATGGCATGAAATCTAGATTCTTCATTGGCACATAAAGGCACTTGCCAACTCTGACAAAACTATTAACCATGTCTCCACTCTTTGATATGTTCACATGATTCCATACATAGTCACTTTAAAATATGCATACATGCTTAGATACCAAGTTACATGGGTTCTTGTTACTAAATAAACTTAACGAGTTGTTCCATTTCATATGCATTTCATTATTTGTGTAACGTACTTTTTTTTCATTGTCATATTGTCTTGTATGATTATCTACATGTCACATGCTACATATAAATATTTCAACCATCAAAAGAACCATCTCAAAGGTAATTGAAAGGTAAAGTATATTGTTTATTGATGGGTGATAGCTTAATTTCATGTTGCAAGTACAGGTACTAGTAGATCTCCCCAGTAGGAGTACAGGATATCCAGCTGCTAATACCAAGCTCCAGGTTGCTTTAGAGCTTTGCACGTCTAGAGTTTATATCTTTGTATTGTACAGTTAATCGAGGCGGGGCCTGTCCCGACCCTTATCATATACTTTCTCTTATCTAGAGGCTTTGTAAACTAGGTAAATTAAAGTGTGGTCATATTTTGTACTTTAAGCACCGTGGCCCCAACGGCCTAGTCATATGCATTTTCTTTTAGGTTGTTATCACTGTTTATTTTCTTAATGGCATGTCAAATATAGAAATTCCTTATAATATGTATAGAAAGCGGATAGACACAGGTTGGTTCTCTAGGGACTTATCGGCAATGGGTGCCAGTCCGCCCTAATGGGACTTGGGGCGTGACAAATTCGTTGACTCAATTACGCTAGAGAACATGACTCTAATTAGGAATTCACATGGAGGATGGTAACTTAGGTTCTTTCATCCCCCTTGTGAAGATTAAGGTCAAATTTCACCATGCCACTTGGTCAGCAACCATGGCGTGCCAACTGACTATTGCCCATTGTCCCAGTCAACCTCCCCTTGATCAATCTTTCTTGATTAGATGATAACGCATCAATCGAATCTTATCATTTACCTCACTTTTCCTATTCATCACTACCTTGGTCGGGATCGCGATAGTAAGCAGGGTTTGGTGTTGGCCACCACCAAACGACATTCAAAGTGAAGTGAAATAAACAATACATGCAAAAACCCTATCGAAGAAATGGACAAAGTCTAGGTTATTTCAACTCAACAACTCATGGTTCCCATAACCCCAAATTGTGGGTGCTTAGCTTTTCATGGATAAAGCAAAATCAACAACAATGAATATGAGAGACATAATTGAGAGATTACCCAAAATAATGAAGAATAAAGACACCTTCAAGTTTAAAACCACAAGCATGGATTAATAGAAAATGAGTACTATGTGAATTTTCAATCCCCCAAAATGGGTCTTCAAATTAAAAAAAATATCTATGCTAAACCCTAGATATATTCTAGAGAGAATATTCAAGCTGATAGAGTCTGAAAGATAATTCAAAATCTTGAAACCTAACATTAACTATTTATATCATTTACAAAAATACTCTAAAAATTAAATAGAAAATATAACTGGCAGTTATTATGTCTCGCAGATACAACTCGTAGAGTGGCCTACAAGTCTTAATCGGGGTTTTGTAGTAAGAAATTGGTATTTGTACTTGACTACTACGACCCATAGTTATGAGTCAACGCTTGGGCTACGACTCGTATGCTCTTCTCATAGTCTAAGTCTTCAGTTCTTGATCCAAACTTTTGGCTCACTATTCCTTGCTACGACCCCCACCTATATGTATCATAATGAGACCTATGACTCATAGGGTGGCCTCGTATGGCTGGCCTTCACTTTGAAAATTATTTATTTTTCTCACTGTGTTTTGCTACAAGGGCACCCTATGACTCGTAGCTTAGACCATGACTAGTAGGGTGGCTCGTGTGTCCTGCACTTCAGCAAAATCTGTAATATTCTCCCAAAATCATGCAGACCTATATTTTTTGCATGAACAACACAAAAATACATAAAAACCATAAAAAGTCGCATTAAGAACTTGCAAAATCCCATGTTTAAGGATTCAAATGTGCTGTATTTTGATACCACCTCAGTATCAAAACCCTAGGTTTATAGGTCTCACATGTGTACAAGCCTAGTCTAGCAAAATCTTAAGGATCAGTGTGGAGATGTCTGTGACTTATCCTTAAAAGGTTGTGAAGACTATTAGGAAATTCTCTTTCATTTTATTCTAGTCAATTTGTCTGTTGGTATTATATAAGTGTTGAGTGTTCTTCTATCTTTCTGACAGATGGTAAGTACCAGAGCTGTTGTTGCTACAGGTCGAGAAGAGGTAGCCCCTGATGTTTCTATGAGACGCTAGCTAGGGGTAGGGGTCATGCCTGAGGATGAGCTAGAAGTTGGTGTTGAGGGGCCTCACCGGGAAGGGACTATGAGTGGGGTATCTCTCTCGAGCCAGCTATGGAGCCTAGATAGGAGAAGATTCCACATGTGTTTGATGCAACACCACTATTCTAGGAGCAGACCTGTCACGCCCCAAAGTCCCGTAGGGCGGACTGGCACCCGTTGCCGATAAGCCTTGGGAGAACTAACCTGTAACTATACGCTTTCTATACATACTATAAGAGATCTCTACCTTTGACATGCCTTTAAGCAGATAAACAGTGATAACTAGCCAAAAGGAAATGCATGTGACTAGGCCGTTGGCGCCACGGTATTTAAAGTACGAGACATGACCACACTTTTCTTTACATAGTCCACAAAGCCTCTAGATAGAGAAAAACATCTGATAAGGGTCGGGACAGGCTCCACCTCAACAAACTGTGCAATAAAACATGTAAGCTCTAGACATATACAAAGCCCCAAAGCAACCTGGAGCTTGGTGATAGCAGCTGGAGAGATCTACTATCACCTGTACCTACAGCATGAAGTGCAGGTCTGCCATAAGGAAAGTCAGTACGAGATAATGTACTAAGTATGTAAGGCAGGAAACACTGTATATGATATAACAACTTAAGTGAAACTGTACACTGGTGTAGCATAAAAGACCATCTTTAGTTATACAGTGGGATCATGTACTTTATGTGCTTTATATTTCTTTACCTTTACTGTAGATCTGTACTATAAAATCTGTGCACAGCTGTAATACAAATCACCAACTGATCAGTGGTGAACTGTATCCCTCGCTAGGTTCTTCCTTGACCCCTGGGGCTACCCCCAGTAATAAGACATTTCCCCGGGAAGGTGATTCTTCCACCCCTCAGGATATCGGGATCGTCCCTTTTCTAGGTTCTTGTTTAACCCCCTCGGGCTACCACCCGTGATAGGATCGTCCCTGGCTAGGTGTTACTTCCACCCGCTCGGGCTACCACCTATAAAAACTATATACTTTATCTTTCAATTACCTTTGAGATGATTCTTCTGGTGGCCATAATATTGGAGCTATAAGACTGTATATATAGCATGTGACATGTGGATAATCACACAAGACAACATGACAATGAAAAGAGTACATTACACAAATGA